>APFE030592389.1:0-14894 GCA_000404065.3 Pinus taeda | reverse complement strand
GCCATAGTTGTAACCCACTCTAAAATGGTTACTATGTTACTATGTACATATATTGTAGATATATTCTTGAACGATTGTTGGAGTTTTGGAGGCATAGCTGTAACACTTAACTTTTCATTTGATGACATGTTTTAAATGACAATTTTTAACTTTTAAATATAAAATTATGTGTTTTAATATAATATAATATGACACTTTGTATATATTATACATATATATTTATTTTATAAGAATCTTTATATATTATACATATGAAATGATTTCATAAGAATATGGCAGTGAATGTTGTAATTTTTTTAGTGTAATATGAGATTATAAAATAATGTAAATCATGGTAAACCATAATGGTTTTGTATTTAGTAAAATGTTTATTATATTAGACTATTTTAATTCCGTGATACTTTTTTATGTTTTCAAAGTTTTAATATGTAAGTGGTTAGGTTTTATAAAAAAATAGGTTTGGTTTTAATATAATATAATGTGTTTTGTTATTAAATTTAGATTTAAGTTTGTTATTATGTTGTAGTTTTTAGTTTATTATTATTACTAGGTTTATGTTTTTCATGATTATTTTAATTTTAATATTAATATTAATTGTCAATCATTATCAAACCACATTAGATAAATGTCGTCAAAACTTGGTAGACAATTTTTAAATGTCAAATTTTGTCAACCCTACATCATTCTCACAACTTATCCACTAGATCATCCATATCTTCTTGATGTAATCATATTAGGCCCTTCTTTGGTAATGAGAGGGTTAATGCTTTGGTGCATTATTGGGAACTAGGGTTTGTGTGAGATAAGATTAAGATATGAAACCATATAAAATAATGGAGCACTTAATGCTAATGGAGCTCGCGTCATGAAAGTTTAGATAAATCTTGTTTAGGGTTTAGGGTTTAGGGTTTGGGATTTAGGGTTTATTGTTTAGGTTTTATAACACCTTAGGAAATTATTTTAATAAACACTTAAATAAAAGCTACAAATTATAATAAATAGATCATAAAATTCTTAGGTTTTAGGGTTTGGGGTTTGGTGTTTAGGGTTTAGTATTTAGGCTTTAGGCTTGAGGGTTTATAACACTTTAGTAAATTATTTTTATAAACACTTAAATAAAAGTTACAAAACACTTGTTAAAATGCTATAAAATTCTTTGGGTTTAGGGTTTAGGGTTATAACACTTTATTAAATTCTTTTAATAAACACTTTAAAAATTTACAAAATTAAAATGTTATAAAATTCTTAGTGTTTAGGGTTTAGGTTTTGAAATTTAGGGTTTATAATTTGAAATTATATAAAATTCTAATGGTTTAGGGTTTAGGGTTTATAACACTTTAGTAAATGCTTTCAATAAACACTTAAAAAAGTGAGAAAACACTTGTTAATATGTTATAAAATACTTAGGGTTGAGAGTTTAGGCTTTAGGGTTTTGGTTTTGGGTTTAAAATGCTATAAAATGCCTATGGTTTAGGATTTAGAGTTTATAACATTTGAGTAAATGCTTTTGATAAACACTTCAAAAAAAGTTACAGAAAGGTTGTTAAAATGTCATTGAATGATTAGGATATAGATTTGGGGTTTGGGGTTTAGGGTTTAGATTTTACGTTTTGGGGTTTACGGTTTTGTGTTTAGGGTTTAGGGTTATAACACTTTAGTAAATTGTTTTAATAAACACTTAAATAAAAGTTACAAAATTCTTTTTAAACTATTATAAAATTCTTAGGGTTTATGGTTTAGGGTTTAGGTCTTGGGGTTTAGGGTTTAGGGTTTAGGTTTTGGGGTTAAGGTTTTAGGGTGTATGATTTAAGGTCTATAACAATTTGGTAAATTCTTTTAATAAACACTTAAATAGAAGTTACAAAACGATTTTAAAAATGTTACAAATTTCTTAGTGTTTAGGGTTTAGTTTACAGGATTTAGGGTTTAGGGATTATTATTTAGGGTTTAGGATTTAGTGTTTAGGGTTTGGGGTTTAGAATTTAGGCTTTTTAAAACATTCTTAAGTGGTTTAATAAACACTTATAAAAGGTTACAAAACACATTTCAAAAATTTATTAAATGATTAGGGTTTAAGGTTTAGGGTTTGGGGTTTAGGGTTTAGGGTTTATGTTTTATAACACCTTAGTAAATTATTTTAATAAACACTTAAATAAATGTTAAAAATTTATTTTTAATAGATCATAAAATGCTTAGTTTTTAGGGTCAGGGTTTGGGCTTTGGGGTTTAGTGTTTAGTGTTTAGGGTTTAGGATTTAGGTTTTATAACACGTTTGTAAATTATTCAAATAAACACTTAAAATGTTACAAAATGGTTAGGGTTTAGGGTTTATGGTTAAAAAACTTTATTAAATGATTTTTAT
This sequence comes from Pinus taeda, assembly GCA_000404065.3. Classification (NCBI taxonomy): domain Eukaryota; kingdom Viridiplantae; phylum Streptophyta; class Pinopsida; order Pinales; family Pinaceae; genus Pinus; species Pinus taeda. Next base: position 12,532 of record APFE030592389.1, on the reverse strand, counting down.
TAACACTTAAAAAAGTTACAGATGTATTTTCAAATGTTATAAAATTCTTAGCGGTTAGGGATAGGGTTTATGGTTTACGGTTTTGGATTTATAATAGATTGATAAATTATTTTAATAAGAATATAAGAAAAAGTTACAAACCACTTGCTAAAATTTTATAAAATTCTTAGGTTGTAGGGTTTAGGTTCTATAATTCTATAAAATGCTCAAGGTTTAGGGTTTAGTGTTTATAACACTTTAATAAACGCTTTTAATAAACAATTAAAAAAAGTAAGAAATCGCTTGTTAAAATGTTATAAAATACTTAGGGTTTATATTTTAGTCTTTAGGCTTTAGGATTCAAGGTTTTGGGTTTAAAATGTTATAAAATGCTTACAATTTAGGATTTAGGGTTTATAACATTTTAGTAAATGCTTTTAATAACCACATGAAAAAAAGTTACGAAAATCCTGTTAAAATGTCATTGAATGCTAAGGGTTTAGGTTTAAGGTTTAAAATGTTATCAAATGGTGAAGGTTTATGGTTTAGGATTAACAAGGCCTTTGTAAATTCTTTTTATAAACACTTAAAAAAATTACAAAACGGTTCTTAAAATTTTATAAAATGCTCAGCGTTTAGGGTTTAGGGTTTAGGTCTTATAACACTTCAATAAATTCTTTTAATAAACACTTAAAAAAATGTTACAAAACAATTTTAAAATGTTATAAAATGCTGAGGGTTTAGGGTTTAAAATGTTATAAAATGTTAGTGTTTAGAGTTTAGGGTTTAGGGTTTATAAAGCTTTAGTAAATCCTTTTAATAAACACTAAAGAAAAGTTACAAAACACTTGCTAAAAAGTTATAAAATGCTTAGGGTTTAGTTTTGAGGGACACACTACTAAATTCTTTTAATAAACACTTTAAAAAAAGTTACAAAACTCTTGTTTAAGTTCTATAAAATTCTTAGGGTGTAGGTTTTACGGTTTAGGGTTTATAACAATTTAGTAGATTCTTTAAATAAACACTTAGAAAAAAGTTACAAACGCTTGTTAAAATGTTATAAAATTCTTGGTGTTTACGGTTTGGGGTTTTAAATGTTGTAAAGTGCTTTTGGTTTAGCGTTTAGCGTTTAGGTTGTGGGTGTGGGTATTAGGGTTTAGGGCTTATGGTTTATAATGCTTTCAAAAATTCTTTTAATAAAAACTTATAAAAAAGTTAAAAATAATTTTTAGGGTTTACGGTTTTTTTGGTTTTTAGGGTTTGGGGTTTTTAGGGTTTAGGGTTTTTTAGGGTTTATGGTTTTTTAGGGTTTATGATTTTTTAGGGTTTCGAGTTTTTTAGGGATTATGCTTTTTTAGGGTTTAGGCTTTTTATGGTTTATGGATTTTTAGGGTTTAGGGTTTTTTAGGGTTTAGGGGTTTGGGGTTTAAGGTTAAGGGTTTAGGGATTAGGGGCGTAGGGTTTATAGCACTTTAGTAAATCGTTCTAGTAAAAACTTTAATAAAAGATGCAAAACACTTTCTAAAATGTTATAAAATCATTAGGTTTTAGGGTTTGGGCTTTAGGGCTTAGTGTTTAGGGTTTAGATTTTGGATTTTAGGGTTTAGAGTTTATAAAACCTTAGTAAATGCTTTCAACTTTAGGCTTTAGGGTTTAGGAATTATAGGACCTTAGTAAATGATTTTAGGGTTTATCCTTTAGGCTATAAGAATTAGGATATAGGGTTTGGGATTTGGGGTTTAGGGTTTAGGTTTTATAACACTTTCGTAAATTCTTTTAATAAACACTTAAATTAAATTTACAAAACGCTTTCTAAAATGTTATAAAATTCCTAGTGTTTAGGGTTTACCGTTTGGGGTTTACAGTTTGGGACATAGGGTTTCGAGTTTTGGGTTTTGGGTTTTGGGTTTAGGGTTTAGGGTTTAGGGTCTATGGGTTAGGATTTATAACACTAAAGTTACAAAACGCTTTTCAAAGTATTAAAATAAAATTAGCATTAAGGGTTTAGGGTTTATGGTTTATAGTTTAGGGTTTAGGATTTAACACTTTAGTAAATTCTTTTTAAAATTTTATAAAATGATTAGGGTTTAGGTTTTAAAGTTTGGTTGTTTAGGGTTTAGGGTTTCGGGTTTATGGTTTAATTTTTATAACACTTTAGTAAATGCTTTCAATATACACTTAAATAAAAGTTACAAAACACTTTTTTAGATGTTCTAAAATTCTTAGGGTTTAGGCTTTAAGGTTTATAACACTTTAGTAAATCATTTTAATAAACACCTAAATAAAATTTATAAAACTCTTTTTAAAATGTTATAAAATACATATGGTTTAGGTTTTAGGGTTTCACGTGTAGTGTTTGGGGCTTAGTGTTTAGGTTTTATAACACTTTAGTAATTTGTTTTAATAAACACTTAAATAAAAGCTACAAAATCATTTTTAAAATGTTTGAAAATGATTACGGTTTAGGGTGTAAGTTTTAGGGTTTGGGGTTTACATTTTAGGGCATAGGTTTTAGGTTTTATAACAATTTAGTAGATTATTTTAATAAAAAGTTAAATAAAAGTTACAAAACATTTTTCAAAATGTTATAAAATACTTAGGGTTTCGGGTTTTGGGTTTTAGGTTTAGGTTTTAGTGTTTACGATTTAGGGATTATAACACTTTAGAAAATTCTTTTTGTAAACACTTAAATGAAAGTTACAAAACACTTTTTTAAATGCCATAGAATGATTAGTATTTAGAATTTGGGTTTTGTGGTTTGTGGTTTAGGGTTCATGATTTAAGATTTAACATCTATAAGGATTTAGTAAGTTCTTTTAATAAACACTTAAATAAAAGTTAAAAAAACTCTTCTTAAAATGTTATAAAATGCTTAGGGTTTAGGGTTTGTGATTTAGGGTTTAAGGTTTACGGTTTATAAGTGTTCAGAAATGATTTTAGTAAAAACTTAATAAAAGTTACAAAACACTTTTTAAAATGTTATAAAATGTCTAGTGTATAGGTTTTAGGGCTACGGTTTAGGGTTTATGGTTTATAACACTTTAGTAAATTCTTTTAACAAACACATAAATAAAAGATAGGAAACCATTTTTAAAATGCTATAAAATGCTAAGGGTTTAGGGTTTTGGTTTTAGGGTTTAGGGTTTATGGATTATAAAACTTTTGTAAATGCTTTTAATAAAAATTTAAATAAAAATTGCAAAACACTTTTTAAAATGTTATAAAATACTTAGGGTTTAGGGTTTACAATTTAGGGTTTAGGGTTAAGGGTTTATGGTTTAGGGTTTAGGATTAAGCGTTTGCGGTTCAGGCTTTAGGGAATAGGCTTTAGGGTTTAAGGTTTACAAGACTTTAGTAAATGATTTTAATAAATACTTATATAAAGGTTTCAAAATACTTTTCAAAATGTTATAAAATGATCAGGGTTTACGGTTTAGGGTTTGGGATTTAAGGCTTAGGGTTTAGGGCTTATGGTTTAAGGTTTGGAGTTTGGGTTTAGGTTTAGGGCTTAGTGTTTAGGGTCTACAATATTTTAGTAAATGATCTTAATAAACACTTAAACAAATTTTACAAAACAAATTTTAAAATGTTATAAAATGGTTAGGTTCTTGGGTTTACAGTTGAGGGTATAGTGTTTGGGGTTTGGGGTTTAGGGTTTATGTTTTAGGGTTTAGTGTTTATGTTTTTGTGTTTAGGGTTTAGGGTTTTGAGTTTATGTTTTAGGGTTTAGCGCTTAGTGTTTAGGGTTTAGGGTTTAGGTTTTGTGGCTTAGGTGTTAGGGTGTATGGTTTAAGGTTTATAATGATTTAGTAAATTCTTTTAATAAACACTTAAACAAAATTTACAAAACGCTTTTAAAAATGTTATAAAATGTTAGGCCCCTATACTACTAGTGTAACCCCTTATTGTTATTAGTACCACCCCCTTATTATATTGTTGTACCCATGTAGTCCCCATAGAAGCCCACTATTGTTATTATTGTGCCCCATAGAAGCCAACTATTGTTATTATTGTGCCCTTACATTATTATAGTTATGTTGGATCTGATTATATTATGACCCCTTAGACTCCTATATAAAGAAAGGAGGTCTTGTCATTTGTATCATCCAATAATTGTTCATTATGTAATTTAAAGGAGGTTGCCCCCTCAAAGAGACTAAATTCTAAGGCGTTGATATATCTTTTCTATCTTTTTGTGGGCTGGTTTCATAACATTTGGTATCAGAGCTTTGGATTCGAGGGTTTCGTTGCTCCAAATAGGCCATTGTGGGATTTTCACTATAACTTTTTTTCTGTGACATTTTAGAAGTGAAAAAAAAGATCCATTTGAGATGAAAGCACACTGAACCTTGGGTCAAAATTTCAGATATTTTAGTGCTATATTTGCGGATATATGATTTAAGGAAGTTGGTCTTTTTGAAGACTCTTGAATTACATTCGAAACAGGTGACCTGGGGAAAATCGTCATAACTTTCCCTCTGAGAATCAGATTGAAATTTCGTAAGAAGGTACAGAAATAGGACAGATGTTAGTTTCTTGTATATATTTTTCAGAGCCAAAGGTCGAAATAGTGACACGTCGCACATCGTACAATTTCGTTCTACTAAACTAGTCTATAATCAGGTCACTGTGGGAGAGTTGACATAACTCTTCCTTGGAGAATCCAATTTGGATCATACTAGTGGCATTGGAAAGAGGAAGTAGAGTGCTACTGTAGGTCTCAATTTCAGAACTTAAAGATCTGAAAATATAGAGCTACGGTTGTTTCAAGATTGAGCTCCTAAAATCAAGAAAAAGCAAGATGACGAAGTTTGATGGCAAGGATCCGGTAAATTGGATACTTCAGATGGAGCAATATTTTGATTTACATGGTGTACCACTGTTACAAAACGTATGTATTGCATCTTCATATTTAGAACTGGATCAATTTTTATGGTATAAAGGGATTTGTTCTCGTAAACAACTTTTTACGTGGTCAATTTTCATGGAGGAATTGATAGCACATTATGAGGATACAAGCAACAACACCTTTTTTATAGCAACACCACAACAATTGGAAAGAGTAAAAGGGCTTTGTTACATAGTGGAAAGTAAAATTATGGAAACAAGGAAGTTTACCCATCACAACTATAAATATGGAAGTTTTGTTTCTCCTAGCCTTCCACAACCCACAAGGGTTACATGACAACAGTTTAAAGAAAAAAGAGATAAAGGGCTTTGTTACAATTGTGATAGCAAATGACCTAAAGGTCATAAGTGTGTTGAGAAGAAATTATTTTACATAGAGTACGAAGAGGAGGAAGAAAAGGATCAAGAAACATCAAAAGAAGAGGATATGCACTAGGACCCAACCCCAGAGAAAGAAGAAATGAATCTGACCATATCTTGTAAAGGATTGGCAAGAATTACCACTCCTTAAACTCTCAAGGTAAAAGGACATATGAAGAAGAAAAATGTTCAAGAAGTGAAATATCACATCGAGGAAGAAGGAATGAATCCAACCATATCTTGTAATGCATTGGCCATAATTACCACTCATCAAACTATCAAGATAGAAGGACATATCAAGAGGAAAAATGTCCAAGAAGTGAAAGGTCACATCGAGCATCAAGAAATGAATTCGACCATATCTTGTAAAGCATTGGAAGAAATTACCACTCCCCAAACTCTCAATATAGAAGGACATGTTAAGAAGAAGGTTAAAATAGTGAAATATCAAGAATAAAAGTATCAAGAAATAATAAAAGAAAAGGATACTCACCAGGAATGAACCCCAGAGAAAGAAGAAATGAATTTGACCATATCTTGTAATGCATTCGTTGGAATTACCATTCCTCAAAATATGAAGATAGAAGGAAATATCAAGAAGAAAAAGGTAATAGTGTTTATTGATTCACGTAGTACCATAATTTTATAAATTGTACGATAGCCAAGGACTTGAATTACTTCCTAGATCCAGCACCATAGTGTCAAGTGACGGTTGTAAGTGGAGGAACCATAAATTGCTCTTGAAAGTTCCATAATATCAAGTTATCCATGGGAGAATATTTATTCAATAACCCAATGTTTTCCACTCCAATGGGTGATGCTGATGTTGTACTAGGAGTCCAATGGCTACAAACGTTGGGTACAATAGCTTTTAATTTTCAAGAACTTTTTATGAAATTTTCTTCAGAAAGAAAGGATGTTGAATTAAGGGGTATCAGAAGGAAACCAGGAAATATAATCAACTCTGATTTAATGACGAAGTTTCTAAAGAAATAACAACAAGGTGTAATTACAAAATTATGTTCGCTAACTGTTCGCACATCGAAATCATGTATTTCTCCAGATCTCCAAAAAGTCTTGGACAATCATTCCAAGGTATCTGAGACTCCCAAAGGTCTCCCATGTATTCCTGATCATGATTGTGCTATTCATTTTATTCCAAGATGTGTTCCTCCAAATCTCAAGCCTTATAGATATCCATATGCCTAAAGGAGTGAAATTTAACATATGGTTGCAGAAATGGTAGAGGTTGGTACAATTATCCAACCAAATTTGATAAAAAAGGAAGGTATGAATGGAAGAAAGGCGAAGTAGGGTGGGAACTCATTCAAAAGTTGTTGAATATCCATGTTCCAACAATATTGCCAGAACTTGAGAAGGAAGGAAAAATCATATTGGAACCTGAAGCATTTATAGACTCGAGAAGTTGACAACTACGAAATTGATCAATTTCAAAGCATCTCATCAAGTGGAAGTACTTACCTATTGAAGATTTCACATGCAAGGACAATAATTTTATATAGAAGCATCAAGAACTACTCAAGCATTGAGGACAACACTTTTTGAAGGAGAGGGGCATGTTAGGCCCATATACTATTAGTGTAACCCCTTATTGTTATTAGTACAACCCCCTTATATATTGTTGTACCCTTGTAGTCCTCATAGAAGCCCAATATTGTTATTATTGTGCCCTTACATTCTCATTGTTATGTCGGCTTTGATTATATTATGACCCCTTAGACTCCTATATATAGAAAGGAGGTCTTGTCATTTGTATCATCCAAACATTGTTCATTTATGTAATTTAAATGAGGTTTCCCCCTCGAAGAGGCTAAATTCTAAGGCGTTGATATATCTTTTCTATCTTTTTGTGAGTTGTTTTCTTAACATAAAATGCTTAGGGTTTAAGGTTTAGTTTATAGGGTTTATGGTTTATTGTTTACGGTGTAGGGTTTAGGGTTTGAGGTTTAGGATTTAGGGTTTAGGGTTTATAAAACTTTATTAAGTGCTTTAATAAACACTTAAAAAATGTTATAAAACACTTTTTAAAATCTTAATAAATGATAAGGGTTTAGGGTTTGGGGATTGGGGTTTAGGGTTTAGGGTTTAGGTTTTGTAACACCTTAGTAAATTCTTTTTATATACACTTAAAAAAAGTTACAAAACACTTTTTAAAATGTTATAAAATGTTGAGGTTTTAGGGTTTAAAACGTTATAAAATGCTTAGGGTTTAGAGTCTAGTATTTAGGGTTTATAAAACTTTAGTAAATCCTTTTAATAAAAACTTAGAAAAAAGTTACAAAACACTTTCTAAAAATCTATAAAATGCTTAGGGTTTAGGTTTGAGGGACACTTTAGTAAATTATTTTAATAAACACTTTAAAAAAAAGTTACAAAACTCTTGTTAAAATTTTATAAAATCCTTAGGGTGTAGGTTTTAGGGTGTAAGGTTTATAACACTTTAGTAAAATCTTTTAATAAAAACATGAAAAATTACAAAATGCTTATTAAAATTTTATAAAATGTTTAAGGTTTAGGGTTTTAAAATATTATAAAATGCTTGCTAAATTGTAATAAAATGCTTAGAGTTAAGGGTTTATAACAATTTACTAAATTCTTTAAATAAACACTTAAAAAAAAGTTACAAAGGCTTGTTAAAATGTTATAAAATACTTCAGGTTTAGGGTTTGGGGTTTAAAATGTTATAAATTTCTTATGGTTTAGGGCTTAGGGTTTAGGTTGGGGGTGTGGGTATTAGGGTTTAGGTTTTATCATATATAATCCTTTAATAAATTCTTTTAATAAACACTTATAAAAGAGTTAAAATACGGTTGTTATGGTTTAGGGTTTTTTTGGGGTTTTAGGGTTTACGGTTTATGGTTTTTCAGGCTCTAGGGGTTTTTTAGGGTTTAGGGTTTGGGGTTTAAGGTTAAGGGTTTAGGGTTTATAGCACATTAGTAAATGGTTTTAGTAAACACTTAAATAAAAGTTACGAAACACTTTTGAAAATTTTATAAAATCCTTAGGTTTTAGGGTTTGGGGTTTAGGGCTTAGGGTTTAGGGTCTAGGTTTTGGAGTTTTAGGGTTTAGAGTATATAAGAACTTAGGAAATTCTTTCAAGCTTTACGCTTTAGAGTTTATAAGGCCTTAGCAAATGATTTTAGGTTTTATCATTTAGGCTTTAAGCATTAGGATATAGGGTTAGGGGTTTAGGGTTTAGGGTTTAGGTTTTATAACACTTTAGTAAATTCTTTTAATACACACTTAAACAAAAGTTACAGAAAACTTTCTAAAATGCTATAAAATTCTTAGTGTTTAGGGTTTACCATTTGAGGTTTACGGTTTGGGATTTAGGGTTTCAGGATTAGGGTTTAGGTTTTAGGGTTCATGGTTTAGGGTTTATGGTTTAGGATTTATACAACTAAAGTTACAAAATGCTTTTTAAAATAAAAATTAAAAAAATAAGCGTTTAGGGTTTAGGGTTTAAAATAAGTAAAAGATATCTACCCTACAATTCTCTGTCTCACAAAAACAAGTGATATGAACTCACTAGAAGGGAAGAAACCCCTGTTCAATTGTTTTTCACCTTTGACTAACTGTGGGTAGGGTAGAGATATTTTACAAGCCCTCTCCACCCTCCAAATTATGTGTCGAACATGATGTTGTAGCATCACTTCCTATGCCCTAAATAGAGATCCAAACACCACACAAACGTAGCACAAAAAATCATCCAAACTTACCTTAGAACTTTGGCCTTTTCTATAAAGAATATCCACACCCATACATAAGAGAAACTCCTCCACCTCTTGTGCCAAATTCATCCTCTTGTTAGCTTGTGAGCTGCCTCAAGTTCATTATCTATCTCAAAGGAATACCTAATTTTATTTGCACTTTGAATGTGCTCTAGACATCCAACACTTAACTTCTATTTTTATGCACACACGTGGCTAGATGAATTTTTTCTTGGAGCATACTTTAGCCCATGCTAACATTCCCAACTAGACAAATTATCCACCAGCCACATATAAAAATTAATATCTCTTATTAGACACCTCTATTTTGTGTGACTTTCGCTAACCTTTTTTTCTTTATGTGTCCTCTAATACCTTGAAGTGTCAAATTAGTCAAAGTCAAATTGTTTGTTTCCCAACTCATTTAGGTGCAAAACCCCAAGCTTGGGTTCCAATCCCACATTGTGTTGGTTGTGCTTCTGCCTCCATACACTGATTTCAAGGGCTTCAATTACTTCCCAAGCTACTAAATCTCAACAAACTCTTTAAATATAGATCCATAAGAGATTCCCCATTAGACTACAATTGACTGTATGTTTGTAGAAATAATTCAATAGGCTAACAAAATATTCCCAATTCCACCATAAGCTCGAGAAGGGCAAGGGGATATAGTTTACCCTTTTTAGACACTGGAAAATAAGAAGGAAGGAAAGAAAAATTATACATGAGTCCATTTACATTTTACATATAAGTACCTCTCATGTAATATTCTGAGAAGATTACAAGTTAAGACTCACAATGTTTGAAACTGATTCAAACATGAACATATAATACCAATTGACAAGAAATTTTTCTGGGTATTTAACTAGAAGGCGAAAAATACCTAAAAAATTTAGACTCAATTCCCTGAGAAGTGTTGGAGCACACCCAAGAAAAGGGTAAAATAGCAAAGAAGCATAGAATTGCAATAATTTCTAGCATCATATATTGGAGGAGAGGAAGCTAGGTCCTTGTACTCTCCTCCTAGTTTTTTTTAGGCTTCCTTTTTAGATTGACTTTGTTTGTTTGTTTATCTATGTAGGTATTGGTGTCCTTTTTATTTTATTTGTTGTTGATTTATTCTTCATTACAGTTTATTTTCTTGATCCTTCTTGTTTTCTATGTATTTTATCATCCTAATTGTTCTTAACTCTTTTAGTATTTTTGTTATTTGTTTAATTTCTATTGCCTTACATGAAATACCTTCTTTAGCATCAAACATAAGGCAATTAAAGAGAGAAATAAGAACACCTTTTTTTACCTCATGAAAACACTCGCATGGAAAAAATACTCTCTCTAGACAAAATTCGCAATAAAGGTAAAAATCCTACTAACAGAGATGTGGAAAACCTCAAATCACTAAGTGGAGGGCCGATACCCTTTTCAATTTTCTCGAACCCACATAGAGAAATTTAAAATCTGTTAGTTATCAACTTTTTAAAGCCGTGAGAAATAATTCTAATAAAAGAACAAAATACTTGTTAGATCAGTGAGATTTAAGGATAACTGTTACATGTTAGCAACCTCATAATCACATTTGATAATAATATATTAAACCACTTCAAACCACAATATTCTTTAGGTAAACTAGTCTACCTCAGGGAGGATAGATACGGGATAAGAGGAAAGAATCGTATATGATGCAGAAGGATATGAGAAATCAAGAAGATAAAACCCTGATCAAACATACATATAACCTAGCTCCCAAACCCAACAATGTGAATGGTGAAGGAGAAAATGAAGGGGGTAGTAACCCCAGTATTTTGTTGAGGCATTTACCACCGTTGGGTCTCCAAGCTCAATTTATGTCGCCCCTATCTGACATATCACATTGGTGCTCCAATTCCCATTAAGGTGATCATAGCTATATTGCCATTGTCCATATGGAATGGCATAGTGTGGTGGAGGTGCTTCAAAGTCAATGCATAAGAACGATAAACAGTGTGATCGAAATATATATTCACTTTCAAAGGCATGGCCACGAGTTTCTAAATGTTTGCAAACCTTTTGTTAGGTCCCCATAATACTAGTGATTACCCCATTACTATTGTCATTATAACCCTTATTGATATTGTTGTGCCCCTATTTTCCCCATATTGTTATTACTGTCCCCCATAGAATCACTCTATTGTTATTTTTGTGCCTTTATATTATTATTGTTAGGTTGGCTGGGTTATTTTGTGACTCCTTAGACTCATACATATAGAAATGAGGTTTTTTTCATTTCAATTATCGAAGAATCATTCATTTATTTAATGTAAAGGAGGTTGCCCCCTCGAACAGACTGAATTCTAACATGTTGAGCTATCATAGATATCTTTTTGTGAGCTGGTTTCATAACATTTGGTATCAAAGATTTGGATTCTAGGCTTTCACTGCTCCAAATAGGTCATCGTGGCATTTTTGCTATAACATTTTTCTGAGACGTTTTAGAAGCAAAAAAAAAACCCCATTTCTGACGAAATCGCATTGAACCTCGGGTCTAAATTTCAGAGATTTTTGCAATATATTTGCAGAGATATGATCAGAGGAAGTTGGTCTTTTTGCAAACTCCTGAATTACATTCCAAACAGGTGACCTGTGGAAAATCGTCATAACTTTCTCTCTGAGCATCAGATTGAAATTTCGTAAGAAGGTAAAAAAAGAGGACAGATTCTAGTTTCCTGTATATATTTTTCAGAGCCAAAGGTCGAAACAGGTACACGTGGCATGTCATACAATTTCACTCTACTGAACTAGTCAATAATCAGGTCACTGTGGGAGATTTGGCATAACTCTTCCTTGGAGAATCTAATTGGGGTCAGACTGGTAGAATTGGAAAGAGGACACAAAGGGATACTACAGAACAGAATTTTAGAACCGGATGATCTGAAATTACAGAGATACATGAGAGGAAATATCGAGCTCCTACGAAGTGAAAAATGGTGTCTAGATTTTTTGTAATTTTTGCTTAAGCTTGGTTTGAAAAATTATTTTGAAGGAATTCAAAGGGCATGGTAGAGCATTATTATCGATAATTGATTCCCCAAGGAAAGAAAATACAAACACTTAGTAAGCAACATGAAAGCTCTAGCATGACTCATGAAGAAGATGAAGAAATGCTACATGATATATCAAAATTACAAGACTAAGTGCAACAAATGTCACTCTCACAAAATCTAACAGAAGCTAAGATAAATGGTTTGGAATCTAAGATAAAGGGTGTGGAAGCTAAGATGAATGGCGTGGAAGCTAAGATTGACAATTTGAAGATAGATTTGTAGACAAATTTGACAAATTTTCTACAAGAAATACTTACTAATGGTGAAAGGGTAGTAAAGGAAACTCATCATGTGAACAAAAGAAATGTTAATCATGATTTCATAGACTCTAATGTTGGATCGAAGACCAACAATATTCCAAAAATCGATATGAGGATGTTTGATGGCAAGGACCCTGCAATATGGATATTATAGATGGAGCAAGTTTTCGATCTCAATAATGTGCAAAACACACAAAAGGTACGTATTGAAACT
>APFE030592375.1:6594-80489 GCA_000404065.3 Pinus taeda | reverse complement strand
ACATTTTTCTATCACAAACCAAATATCTCAAGCAGATCTTGAAGAAATATGGGATGGAGGATTCGAAACCAGTATGTACCCCTATGGTGACAGGATGCAGCCTCAGCGCAAATGATGAATCGGCAGCAGTACATCAACTAACCTATAGATCCATGATTGGTAGTCTTCTCTATCTAACAGGTACCCGACCAGACATTATGCATGCAGTGGGAATAGTTGGAAGGGTTCAGGCAAATCCAAAGGAAACTCATCTTCAAGCAGTTAAGATAATTTTCAAGTATCTTCAAGGAACTCAAAACTATGGCTTATGGTATCCTAGAGGTACAGATCTCACACTTCATGCATACAAAGATGTAGATTGGGCAGGAAGCATGGATGACAGGAAAAGCACTAGTGGTGGTGCATTCTTCATGGGTCCTAGATAAGTATCTTGGTTTAGCAAGAAACAAAGCTCTATTGTGTTATCTACAGCTGAAGCATAATATGTAGCTGCGGCATCTTGCTACACACAACTCCTTTGGATGATGCAAACATTGCAAGATCTTCAAATCACTTGTACTCCACCTATCTCCATTTTTTGTGATAATACAAGTGAAATCAGTATTTCAAAGAATCCTGTCATGCATTCAAAGACTAAGCACATACCGATCAAGTATCATTTTCTCCGAGAACAAGTGCTTGAACAAAAGGTCAAATTGGAGTATGTTCTCTCAAAGGAACAAATTGCTGATATTCTCACCAAACCACTACCCAGGGAGACCTTTGAATACCTCAGACAAAAGCTGGGGGTAGTTGATGCATCATCTTGCTATTGAATCTTGTCTGTTTCAAAGATTGTTGTACGCGAGTTTCATATGGGGTATACACGTACATACGCTGGTTTATGTGGGTACAATTGACTTGAAAAAAAGCAAGGATGAGAAGAGTCCGATATGGGTCTGTCAGAGACCATCTAGCATAGGTTCAGGGGGAGCATTTATTATTCTAATAATGCATTGTTGGCATTATCGTAGAAGATCTTGGTTCAATTCTTCAGTTGTTTTGGTGTCAGGAGGAGAAAGTGCAGAAGGAGAACATGGATACTGATATATGATTGACAATTGCTGCTGATATTATGTCTTATATTTCTTTTGTCAAGGTCATGTAATAGCTTGTCTTGGTTGCCCCACTATGCCTGGGATGGATAATGTAATGTGCTTATTATATCATGTATCCCCTCTTGGTTGGGAGTCATATGTATGAATTCTTTGGTGATAGGAAGGTTAGTTATGATGTATAAAGTCAGATTTATTTTGTAGAACATCTTCTTGCAGATCTTGCCTATATGTCAGGGGGAGCTTGGACAACACAACAGAGAAAAGATTTCAGCATGTACTTAGGGGGAGCATAACCCTTTGCCCTTGATGTCAAAGGGGGAGGAAAGACCTTGAGTGACTTTGGGTTTCCATCAAGTCCAAAGGGGGAGATTGTTGGCATTAGGACACAGTTTTGGCACAGGTTTGGCTCAATGACATAAGTGTTGTCCTTGATGGCAACTCACTCAAATAGCAGATAACAAGTTCAGGCTCTCAAAATAGTAGAAAATGAGATACCCGCAGGTTCCTGTTCACAAAGCTGCGGACATCGGCAGGTTCCGCAGGTGCGCCGATTAAAAGGTGCGGACATATTCGTAGGTGTACCGAACAAAAAGTGCAGACGTAAAGTACACGCACTTTCATGCAAAGAAAAACATGTGCACATGGGAAATCTTATGGTTGGTCCATGGTATTTAGTCCGACATTTTTGATCCTATGGTTTTGGTCCGTGGTTTTGCATCTAAAATATTGAACCTAGGTTTTGGGTCCCTAGTATTGGATCTCTATGGTTTTGGACCATGGTTTGAGTAAGGCCTAGTCTATAGAAAGGAAAGGAGATCATTTGGCTAGGTACAAATGTGTTGAATATCTTAAGAAGAGCAAGATCTGAAATACTGGTGATCGGTTGGTGAGTTATAGCTGGACCTGAATCAAGGAGAAACCTGAGCATTACAAGACGGATCTACTGATGGGTCGATATCTCTTTGGCGCATGATCAGATCTGTAAATCTGATATTCTGGGGTATAATTGAAGTCTGATAAATTATCTATACCTGCAGGTCCGACGCAGCGCAGGTGTGGAGACCCGCAGGCTAGACACAGCGCAGGTGCGGAGACCCGCAGGCTAGACACAGCACAGGTGTGGAAACTCGCAAGCTAGACACAGCGCAGACGTGGATATACGCAGGGTTGACACAGTGGAGACTCGGATACCCGCAGGCTTGACACAACGCAGGTGCGGATACCCGCCGACTCGACATAGCTGAGGTGCGGATACCCACAGGTTTCTATTGGTGAAGTTGCAGACTTTTCTTGAAATATGTTTTAGCTGCTTTTGTCTATTATTGCAGTGTTCAGGGTTCTGAATTGGTGTCTGGTTGCTGTGTGTTGAGAAATTATTGATTCAATATTTGTACAAGGAAGTTGGTTGATTGCAGATCTATTTGATGTTTGATTGATATTCATGGATCCAGTCTGAAAATTTATGAAATGTGGTCCCTGGAAGAAAAGAGAAGGTTGAAGCCTTCAGTAGGTCAGCACCTACGTACTAGTACCTCAGCTAGTACAAGAGCTAAGGGGGTTGTAGCTCCCTTCCAGGAGAGTCTGGAGAACGAGAGAAGGTTGTAGCCCTCTAAAGGTTGAAGCCTGCATGCTGGTATAAGACTGCACTAGTACAAAATCATTGTAAAAATAAGTTTCTAAGTGAAAGAAGATAGAGACATATTGCAACAGGTGGTTTTCACCCACATTGGGTTTCCACCTTATATCTTGTGTTCTTTGGTGTGACTGTCTGCTCTATTTTTCCTGTTCCTGTTTACTGTTATATGGTTCTGACACACAGATTAATGATCAACATCTGAAGAATAAATTAAATTATAAGTCTGGAAGGTATACGCAAGTTTTATTAGTCAGATATGCAAATGTTTGTATAAATTGAAAAAGAATTTGATAATACTGATTCACCCCCCCTCTCAGTATTATTTTCAACAGAAAGATCACCCATTAAGCCTCCCTATGGTCAACCAGAAATTGAACTAAGTTGTGATCCAGAGTTGCATTGATCCCCAAAATGTTGCAGAACTTGTCAAACTTCTTATAGAAACTATGTAGAACTGTGGGACAGGTCTCTGTTGCCTATCACTTGAATGTCCTGAGAAATTGCGCAGATCTGACAGGCAGGCCCCCTGCTAACCTGCTCTGCTCTCCCTAAAGAAATCTCGCAGTTTTGACTGGCACCTGTCATGCTGCCTCACTCTGCACTCAGCCCAGAAACTACACACTTATGTCCATCAGTCCCTACTACCTGTCACGAGGGAATCTCCCAGAATTGTGTAGTTTTGACCAGGAGCTCCCTGAAGCCTGATCTTATCCTGCTCTAGAAAACTGCGTAGATTCTTCTGCTAGTGCTTCCTACTGCCCTCAGTGCCTTCCCTAGAGAAACTATGCACATTCCTAGTTGGACCCTCAGATGACCTACCTAGGTCCTCATCTTGAAAACTGAGCAGAACTGGCCAGAAGTTCCTCCCAGCACCCTGTGATGTCTTCCCCCCCGAAACTATGCAGTTCTACCCAACTAGGTTCTCTCTCGAAGCTGTCACTATTGTCCCAGATTACAAAATCTGTCTCCCAATGACAGTTGCACAATTTTTCCCGACAGTGCCCTAGAGCCTCTCATCCTTGCTTGAAATGTGCTCCACATAGTTTTAGAGCCTTGTCCTCTCTCCTGGTCACTTGCACCCGGAGTTGAAACACAATGGATTATGGTAGATTAGGAGATTTTTGGATTTGATGTCGTCTCATCATGAGAGATTGCATAAACATGTACATGGATAAAGCATGGCGCAATGACGAATGAGATGAAGAAGGAGCACATATTAGAAGATTTTCTCACGGTTGAGTGAACACATGAAATACATTGAGCAACAAGTGATGATTGTTGGGTGTGGAGCCTGATTATCTTCTTTATTAAGAGGTATCGTCATATTGGACCCCATTTCATAATGCGGCAGCAATGCCACCTATCTTCGCACGCTACTAGGTGGGGAAACAATAAATATTTAGAGCCCCCCTGGTGAGGGATCGGGGGTAGCGCCCCCGTAGCTAAAAATAGATGTAAAATTGCCTTGTAAAATGTTGTAATTTCATAGTCAATCTGGGCTATTCATTAGCTGGAAATCTGCCGGTAGAAGTTATGTTTAATGTAGGGTTTTTTTCCCTAGAAGGCAACCCCTCGCTTGAGAGAATTTCATTGCGGCTATGTATATGTGTATTATGAGTGGGAAAGAGAGAGGAGATTCAGAGAGAAGAGAGACTTACAACAGATCTGTTGTAGGTTGTATCTCTTTATTTTGCTGGATAATATAAAAGGAAGTGCTTGTTGTTTCTCCATGGACGTAGCCCAAATTGGGTGAACCACGTATATCTGTCTCTCTCTTTTTTTATATGTTTATATTTATGCAATATATTATATGTGTTCCATGGCTATGTAATATATAATTTTCTAAAAATTCCTATCAGATCCAAAGGTATATTTGGTTGATAAAATCACAGGAGAGAAGGGTTTTTGGTTCAAGTGGGAGCAATGGCAGAAGATGGTAGGTTTATGGTTGAAAAATTTAATGGCCAAAACTACTAGCTATGGAAGATGCAGATGAAAGATTACTTGTATAAAAAACATATGTACCTACCATTGAGTGGAAAGAAAAAGAAGCCGATGAGTATGATAGACATAGAATGGGATATTCTTGACAGAAAGGCACTTGGAACAATACATATGTGCCTAGCAGTTTCAGTAGCCTTTAACATTTCAATAGAAACGACAACAGAGGGTTTACTATCGGCATTGACCAAACTATATGAAAAACCATCGGCCTTAAATAAGGTATTTCTTATGAAGTATTTATTTAATATGAAGATGTCAGAAGGTGGATCTATTGCTGATCATTTAAATGAATTTAATACAATTACCAGTCAGTAAAGTTCTGTAGGGGTAACTTTTGATGATGAAGTTAAGGCTCTGTAATTTCTGTGCTCATTGCCAAAAAGTTGGAATGGTTTAGTGATGGCCATTAGTAACTTTGTCTCTGGATCTAGTACTTTAACGTTTGATGATGTTGTCAGTGCAATCTTTAGTGAGGAAATGTGACAGAAAATCCTAGGTGAGACATCAGGTAATGCTTTGACTAAAAGTATTAGGCGAAGAAAGAAGGAAAGAGGAAAGAGACCTGTATATCGCAGTAAGTCAAGGAAAGGCAGATCCAAGTCTAGATTGGGGATAGTGTGCTGGAAATGTTGGAAGAAAAGACACCTGAAGAAAGACTGCAAGTCTCGGAAGGGAAAAGAAGGAGACTCGCAATAAGAAAAAACCATGAAGCGAATGTGATAGGTGATGTGTCACAATATGCTTTGATTCTTTCACTAGAAAATATTATTGATGCCTGGGTGGTAGATTCAGGTGCCTCATTCCATGCCACACCTGATAGGAAACATTTTCATGATTATGTTTAAGGCGATTTTGGATAGGTTCGATTGGGTGATGATAAACCTTGTAAAATCATTGGAATGGGTACAATTTTCATAAAATAGAAGAATGGAAATCAATGGTTTTTGAAGGAGGTAAGACATGTTCTAGATCTGAAGAAAATTCTAATTCCAACAGGGAAGTTGGGAGGTGAAGGTTGTGTAACTACTTTTACAGATAAAACCTGGAAGGTCACTAAAGGAGCCCTAGTAATAGCAAAAGGAGAAAAGGTTGGTACATTGTATTTATGCAATGGTATTTCTAATTTTGTTAATGCTTTAACCTCTACAGGATAAGATATGACATTGTGGCATAATAGGCTTAGGTACATGATTGAGAAGGGGATGATGATTCTTCACTCAAGAAATTTGTTGCCAGGTTTGAAGCATGTTTATTTGGAATTCTATGAGAATCGTGTTTATGGAAAACATAAGAGAGTCAGATTCCTCAGAGTTGGGAAAGAAAAGAAGAGAAAAAAATTAGAGCTTGTGCATACATCTGTATGGGGAGTTGCTCAGGTATCATCTCCCAGTGGCTCTCGTTATTATGTTACTTTTATTGATGATGCAACGAGAAAAGCTTGGATTTATTGTATTTGAAATAAATATGATGTATTTGATACTTTTAAGAAATGGAAATATTTGGTTGAAAATGAGACATGAAAAAAGTTGAAGTGTCTCAGATCAGAAAATGGAGGTGAATATTATTGCAAAGAGTTGATAAGTACTGTTCAAAGAATGGAATTCGCAGAGAGAAGACAGTTCCAGGAACACAACAATAAAATGGTGTTTCGGAAAGGATGAATAGGATAATCATGGAGTGGGCAAGGTGCATGAGATTTCATGTAGGATTGCCTTTACAATTTTGGGCATATGTTGTAGATATTGTTGTTTATCTAATAAATAGAGGGCCTTCGAGTTCTTTGGATGGTGGTATTCCAGAGGAGGCATGGACAGGTAAAAAGGTAAACTACTCTTTTTTAAACACTTTTGGTTGTGAAGCCTTTGTGCACATTAATAAAGAAAATAGAACAAAGATTGAGGAAAAATCAAAGAAATGTACCTTTATTGGATATGATGTTAATGATTTATGTTATCTCTTTTATGATTATGAAAAACACAAAATAATTAGGAGTAGAGATGTCATATTCAATGAAAAGGTTTTGTATAAGGATAATATGCAGGAAAATAAATAGGAAAAAGAGAACAGAGAATACACAGCACTTGATGAGATCACAGAAAAAGTGAAGGTGTTTGAAAATCATAATGATCAACAACCATAACAAAAATAATAACCACAACAAAAGCAAGCACCTCAAACACCTGAAAGTGGTGTTAGAAGATCTACCAGGATAAGTAGACCCCCTCAATGATACTCTCCTTCATTATATTATGTATTGTTGACTGATTCTGGTGAATCAAAATGTTATGAAGATGCAGTGCAGGTAGAAACTAGGAAGAAGTGGGAGCAAGCCATGAAAGAAGAGATGGACACATTAGTGCATAACTCGACTTGTGACTTAGTTAGGTTTCCTGCAGGTAAAATAACATTGCAGAATAAATGGGTTTATAGGTTCAAGGAAGAAGATGGAGGTAGAAAAAGGTATAAAGCTAGACTTGTGGTGAAGGGGTTTGCATAGAAAAATTGTATAGACTTTGATGAGATAGTTTCTTCTGTTGTTAAAATGACTTCAATGAGAACTATTTTAAGTCTAGTAGAAGCTGAAGATTTTAATCTTGAGCACTTAGATGTAAAGACAACCTTTCTCCATGGGGATTTCGAGGAAGGGATATATATGCAACAACCACAAGGATATGAGGTAATAGGGAAGGAGAAACTAGTGTGCAGGTTGAAGAAGAACTTGTATGGCTTAAAATAGGCTCCAAGGTAGTGGTATCTAAAATTTGACAGGTTTATGTCTGAACAAGGTTATACTAGATGTCACTTTGATCATTGTGTTTATCTCAAAAGGAAAAATGATGGAAACTATATTATATTGTTATTATATGTATATGACTTGGTTGTTGCATGTTCTAACATGCAGGAAATAAATGTGTTCAAAATAAAATGGGAAAAATAATTTTCAATCAAGGATTTGAGTGCAACAAAACAAATCCTTGGTATGACAATCACTAGAAACAGGAAGAATCGAAAATTAACATTGTCTCAGAGTGAGTACATAGAAAAGGTGTTGAAAAGATTTAATATGCAGAATGAAAAACCAGTTAGTATACCTTTGGCTAGCCATTTCAAACTAAGTAAGGAGGTGTGTCCCAAGACTCAGGAAGAAATGGTTGATATGTATAAAGTTCCATATGCATCAGGAGTTGGAAGCTTAATGTATGTGTTGGTTTGCACAAGGCCTAATATTGCACATGTAGTGGGAGTTGTAAGCAGGTACATGAACAATCTAGGAAAATAACATTGGATGGCGGTGAAGTGGATCCTTAGGTATTTGAGAGGTACCACAAATCAAGCATTATTCTTTGGTGATTCAAACATTGTTGTACAGGGATATGTTGATGAAGTTATGGCGGGTGATAGAGGTAACAGGAGGAGCGCCATAGGGTATGTGTTTACTGTAGGTGGAACAACTGTCAGTTGGGTTTCAAAATTGAAAAGTGCTGTTGCACTCTCAACGATGGAAGCAGAGTATTTTGTTGCTACAGAGGCTAATAAAGAAATGATTTGTTACAAAGGTTTCTAGATGAATTAGGTAAGAAGCAGAAGTTTGGCATGTTATACAGTGACAGTCAGAGTGCCATACATCTTGCAAAGAACTCTGCATTTCATTCCAATACTAAACATATATAGCTCATGTACCATTTCATACGATCAATGTTGGAAGATGGACAGTTGAAGCTGGAAAAGATATAGACTAGCCAAAATCCTGCAGATATGTTAACAAAAGTTGTAACCAAGGAGAAACTGAGATTATGCTCAGTTTCAATTGGCCTTCAAGTATGATGATGAAGATGAGAAACAACCAGGTCCAAAGTGGAGTCATTGTCCAGCAAATGAAGCAGCGACAAAGTTGCTATAATTAGTCTTCAAGTGGGAGATTGTTGGGTGTGGAGCCTGAATATCTTCTTTATTTAGAGGTATCACCACATTGGACCCCATTTTGCATTGTTGCAGCAACGTCGTCCATCTTTCTGCGTCACCAGGGGGGTTGGGGGGGTGGGGCAACAATGATTCTTTAGAACACCCCCCTAGCAGGGGATCAGGGGTAGCACCCCCGTAGCTAAAAATAGATGTAAATTTTCCTTGTAAAATGTTGTAATTTCATAGTCAATATGGGCTGTTCATTAGGTGGAAAAATGATGGTAGAAGTTAGGTTTAATTTATGGTTTTTTTCCCTAGAAGGAAACTCCTCCCTATATATGAGGGTGTTGTGTTGCAACTATATAGATGCGTATTCTGAGTGAGAAAGAGAGAGGGGATTGAGAGAAAAGAGGGAATTACATTGTATCTGTTGTAGGTTGTATCTCTTCTTTTTGCTGGATAATATAAAAGGAAGGACTAGCTGTTTCTCCATGGATGTAGCCCAAATTGGGTAAACCACGTATATTTGTGTCTCTCTTGTTTTATGTGTTTTTTGTGTTTATATTTTTGCAATATATTTTATGTGTTCCATTTATCTGTAATATATAATATTGTAACAACAAGGACACATACACATGAACCATCAAGTTAACATCAAGACCATTGAAGATTCTGAAAACTTTGTCATGTGGAGGTTAAGATATGATAGACCAAGAGCACACTCATCACTCAGCAACATAACAACTTGACATAGACACCATAGTCAACCAATACATGTCAGCAGTGTCATATCGGGTTGTGTCATGAATCGTCTCGGCCACATCATCACTATGGCCCATACTTGTTGTAATCAATGTAATGTAAAGTGGAACTCCAAGAGACCCACCTATGAAGTTGAAGAGTAATATAAAGTCGAAAAGTCATAGGAAGTCAAATAGTCATGAAAAAAGTCAAAGAGTCAGAAGGTTCAGTTTCAACCTTGGCTATGTATACCCCCTCATTGTACATGAAAATGACTTTTCACCTTGGCACCTCCTACATTGCCATGAGAGTTTGTAGTCCATTATTTTAGAAGCGAGGAGTGGCTCCAATGTCCCACTATTGGGACTAGTGATGTATGGTGTACATATATGTCTTAGAGCTTTAGCTTAATTCAAAAGCCTATCCCAGGCCAACGTGTTTTCAAGCATCTTTTGTATCCGTTTGTAAGACTATTCATTAAATGTTTGTAATGCATATTTTCTTAACCTGTACTAAGATAGTTGAGCTACTTCAGTTATTTTAGTACTTTCATTGTTGAAGATTTGTTGTATTGCTTATCACTGTTGTCCCATCCATGTGGAATACTCGGCTGGATGTTAGACATACCATCTTTGTGTTTTCTTGGTTTTAACAAATGTCACCCCTATGTGGACTACTCTGTTGGACGTTGTACGTGTTTTCCTTTGAATTTTGGTTTTCACGACTGTCGCACCCACTGTGGACTATTCTGTTGGATGCTGTTATTCGAATGTGTTTTTCCTAGGTTGGAACTATTCCCTCTCATCAAGAGGCTCACTTTACTCTCCCCTTTGACAGTAAGAGAACCCAAACACAAAGTTACACAAGCATAACACTCTCATGTTCTAAATAACAAGAGCTAAGGAAAATATCTAAGATAATGGAAACTAGGCCATCGTATTGGATGGGACTCCTACACCAAATAGTGTGAGGTCTAGTTGGGACTTCATATTGGGGAGATCCCCTGAATGTTGGTAGGTCCAACACTGTCAACACCTAGGTAAATAGATATTATCTATCTGATCACTTACCCATCATTCTACAATTGATGCAAGAGGATATCAGGTGTTGTATACCTTTTAAGTTTAATAGGGTATGGCTAGAGGACAAGGAGTATAAGGTTTTAGTGAAAACAACATAGGTAGAGGTTTAGGTCCCGCAGATGGACTCGGTGATGCGAACCCTAGTTTGGAAGCTCAATATTATTAAAAGAACAACCAAAACATGGGATAAACAAAAGAAGAAACAATTATTATGGGAATTGCAGAAGATATCAATTAACATAGCTGAATTCAAAAAATCCATGGAACTGAAGATCTTGACACAGGCTGATTGGGAAAAACTTAGGATATTGAATGATAAGAAAAATAATGTTCTATATATATAGGAAGTGACATGGAAACTTAAAAGTAGAGAAACCTGGTTGCGAGAAGTTGATCACAACACCAAATATTTTCATAGATATGCAAATCACATAAAAAAAATTTAACACAATATGGAAAATTGAACATGCAAATGGGGAGGTCAAGCATACAACTTCTAAAATACAAGCTGAGGTTGTATGATTCTTTGAATTTTTTTATAAATATAGGGAGTAAGTGAACTACGAGGACCAGTTATGGGAATTGGAACTATACCCTTACATGTTTACGGACTTCACAAATGAGGAGCTATACAAGCATGCTAATATGGACAAATATTACCGGTTCTAAAATATTTTTCCAAATAAAATGTCTGGGACCAGACGGTTGGACCATTGAATTTTTTCTTCAATATTTTGAACTTATAGGACAGAGCATTTTGGACATAGTGGAAGAGTCCAGGACTCAGGGAAGGATCACTAGAGCTATCAATTGCACTTTCCCGGTCCTCATCCGAAAGTCTTTTGCCCCAACAAATTTCAGGGGCTTTAGGCCAATCTCCTTGTTTAACATTATTTATAAGATAATATCCAAATTAATCATTGAGTGTATTAAACAGATTCTATCCTACACATTTCTAGAGAACAATTTTGTTTTCTAAGTGACTGCTAGATACATGGTGCAATTGATTTGGAACAGGAGTTAATCCACACTATTCACTCGAAGAAAAAAGAGGCAATTTACATAAGGCATACGACTATGTATATCTGCCTAACTCTTCATAAGATCAGACTACATCCACAACATGTGGAATGGATCATGTCTTGCATCACTACTATTTGCTATGCTCTTATGATAAATAACACCCTAAATTTGTTCTTTCAGGCTGGAAGAGGGCTCAGACAAGGGTGTTCTTTATCACCTTTAATTTTTTATTCTAGTAATGGATGGCCTCAACCTGAGAATAAAGGATGCACAAACTCGTGGACTTTTTTAGGGTTTTACATCTCTAGACAGGTAATTATAACACAATTTTTTTTTTTTGTTGATGACATTTTAACTTTTGGCATCATCTCTAGATCCCAGTGGTTCGCTCTACATCATATATTTATCAGGTATGGTGCAACAGTGGGGTTGATCACAAATGTCATAAAATCATTTCTTTATTCCTCTGCTGGAAACAAGATGGATATCAATTACATAGCTAATATATTTGGAGTCCATAAAGAAACTTTAGAGGAAGGTTTTTCCTATCTCAACTTTAGGTCAAATTGAATTTCTATGGGGTAAGAGATTGGATGTGGCTGGTTGACAAATACAAGAAGAAATTGAGCACATGGAAAAACCAATTTCTCTCCTTAGGGGGTAGATACATACTTACTTAAGCTATCTTACATCAAATTACTGTGTACTGAACACACATCTATATCATCATGTCCACTATTGCTAATAATATTAAGGCAATCACATCTCGATTTCTATGGTCCGGGACCAGGACTGCATTGAAATATCATATGTGAAAATGGAGCACACAGATCATCCCCAAGGATATTGGATGATCTAGGTGGATATTGGTGGCCACCTGCCAAGTCCACTTGGACCCCCACCATTGTTTCTCTTAGCATTTTCAGTTTTCTTAATTGTAGCACAACTTACTATTTTTAGCATTTTTTTTTTGGGTCCTAAAATTTCGGAGCCATTTTGAGGCGCTAAATGATGTTTTTGGGGAAAACTGGGAGAAACATGGGTCCATGGACCTATGTTTCTCTTCCCAAAGTTTTAGTTCTCGTATAGATCTTTCTAACGAGATATTGTGCGTGTCAAATGGAGATCATATGCCAAAGTTACAACCCCAGGAAGTTGATGTACCAATTTACCCAAATGGGGCCCACAATTTGGCATTTCATCTTCTAGGGTTAGGTTTTTGGATGTTTAGGGTTTTCCATTGTTTCTAAACAATAAATAGGCCTTTAAGCCTCATTGTAACATAGTTCAGAGGCATGTAGCCACCACATATCTTCTCAGAGATAAACTACCATTGCCCTAGCTGGTTTATTTCCATTTCTCTTTGTAAGCATATTTCAGTATTTTACATTAATGAAATGAAGTATTATTTCCGCTACATCTCTGTGTTTATGGTTATCTTTGTAATTTGTTGTGTTCCTTTTTAAATCCGGATTAGTGGTATCAGAGCGGTTTTCTTTTTTTCTCTATTTTTCTTTGCATGTCCCCAACGAGGTCATGATATAAGGAGTTAGGGCTTGGACTGGTCGAACCTTTGCAAGACTAGCCTCAAAAATCTCAACGACCTCCCATGGCGGATGAAAGGAAAGACGAGGGGGCAGGGGATCCTATCAAAATCTTGCTCGAAGAAGCCCTCGAGCGACAAAGGAATGCGATGATGGATATCTTTGCCCAGATCCTTTAGTGGCTACCCAGAGGCGACACATTGGCTTCTAACAGTTCCTCTGGAAATGCCACACCCTTTAAGGTACAAGTTAATTTGGAAATCCCCATCTTTGAGGGTCAAATAGACACAGATGCCATAGATAAATGGTTAAATCTGCTAGAGGGTTATTTTTCTATTCATGATTTTTCCAGTCGGGAAAAGATTATTTTGGCTCTTCTCAAATCAGCTATCCACGTCAAGGATTGGTGGGAAAACTACTGCGAGCTAAAGGATCAAAGTATAGACTCACTATTCTTAGCCGCACCCACTTGGGATTCATTCTAGGATGCCATCAAGGAGTAGTACTACCCTGTCAGAAGCTATGAGATTCAATACATAAAGTGGACCACACTGCGACAAGGAAGGGACCAAGATGTGCTGGAGTTTACCAATATTTTCCATAACCTTCGCTCAAAGTTGGGTATCAAATATTCAGAGCAGAATTTGGTACTCAAATACCATGGCTACCTGCACAAGTACATCTAGGAAGAAATAGAATTCCTAAACATCCCCTTGCTCAGCACGGCATACCGATATGCTGTCAAGGTTGAGCAAAAGTTTAAACAGAAGAAGAGAGACTTTGGATATGTGAATTTGAAGCAAGGGAAAGGTGCCCCCAGACTGCAGAACAAAGGATAAAGCCAAGGCGGGATAGTCCAAGACAACCCGCCAAAGCTGCAAGCAAAGAACAACACCGTGAAGCCAAAAAAGGACACGGGAAAGTGGTATGAGTTCCATAAGAGCTCCACTCACAACACAAGTGACTGTCGGGCCAAGGAGTCATTGGTGGCCGAACTAAAGGTTTCAGAATCAGATGCATGTTCCCACTCTGAGTCAGAACCTGACAAGGGGAATGACAAAGGGAAGCAAATTATCGATGCAGAGCCCAATGCCACCATTGCCACCACGAAGATACAGAAGGAGGAACTCGAAGATCTAGAGGAGGAGGAGCGTCTCTTCCACTCCCAGATGTGGGTAAAGGGCTCCCTACTACAGTTCATTGTCAACAGCGGGAGCCAATAGAACCTCATTTCGGTAGAGGTCATGAAGCACTTGGGCTTACCGACCACAACACATCCACAATCGTACACCATCGGGTGGCTTCACCAAGGATGGGATCTTCGCGTGAGCCAATAGTGTCGCTTTCCATACAACATTAGGCCCTTCACGGATGAGATATTGTGTGATATTGCTCCCCTTGAACTTTGTGATGTATTATTAGGACAACCATATTTGTGGAAGCAACATGTTGTAAATGAATCAAGGTCCCGTTCTGTTATTGTTACATTGGGAAATAAGTTGTACAAGATACCAGAGGTAGCATTGCTTATCGCCATCTCTTTGGTTACTGCAAACAATGCAGTAAGCTCATTTCCAAGGCTGGGAAATTTGTTTTCTTGATGATACACCCTCAAGGAAAGAAAAAGACATTGGCCACAACCTCCAGATAGGGTCGCTCCGCACAACAACTACAGATGGACAAGGTCATGGAGAAGTACAAGGACATCTTCACCTCCCCCGTAGGGGTTCCTCTGCACAATCAGGTTAAGCACTCCATCGATCTGACCCCAGGTGCACCACTGCCCAATGGACCAATCTATCAGTGCTCCCTTCTGGAGAATGATGAAATCAAGAGGTAGATTCAGGAGCTATTGCAGAAAGGTCACATCTGTCCGAGTTCATCACCCTGTGGGAGCCCGATTGTGTCGGTAGAGAAGAAGGATGGGACTTGGAGGTTTTGTATTGACTATCGGGCACTAAACAAGATCACTGTCTGTAATAGGTACCAAATCCTATGGATTGATGATCTCTTGGACCAACTAAAGGGGGCAAAATATTTTAGCAAGATCGATTTGAAGTTAGGATATCACCAGGTACCAATCGAACCCTCTGATGTGTGGAAGACTACCTTCAAAGCCAAGGAGGGCCTTTTTGAATGGTTGGTTATGCCTTTCAGATTGATGAATGCTCCTGCAACCTTCATGAGGCTAATGGATGACATATTGCAACCATTCACCAACTCATTTATATTGGTATACATTGATGACATGCTGATCTTCAACTAGAGTTGGGAAGAGCAGCTCCACCACATTCGATAGGTTCTCAATGTTGGGTGTGGAGCCTGATTATCTTCTGTATTCAAAGGTATTGCCGCATTGGACCCAGTTTGAAATGGGGTGGCAACGCCGCTCGTAAAATATTCGCTGTAGGGGGGGTCCAGGGGGGGGGGGGGCTGCGACCTTTAGGGAGACCCCCTAGCGAGGGATTTTGGGGGCAGTGCCCCTGAAGCTAAGAATAGATGTAAAATTTCCTTGTAAAAGTGTAGTAATTTCTAGTCAATCTGGGCTGTTCATTAGGTGGAGATTTGACGGTAGAAGTTATGTTTAATTTAGGGTTTTTTTTCCCTAGAAGGCAACCCCTCACTATATATGAGGGAATTGTATTGCGTCTATGTAGATCTGTATTCTGAGTGAGAAAGAGAGGAGAGATTGAGAGTGAAGAGGGTGTTACAGCAGATCTGCTGTAGGTTGTATCTCTTCAATTTGCTGGATAATATAAAAGGAAGGACTGGTTGTTTCTCCGTGGACGTAGCCCAAACTGGGTGAACCACGTATATTTGTGTCTCTCTTGTTTTATGTGTTTTCTTTGTTTATATTTCTGCAATATTTTATGTGTTCCATTGCTCTGTAATATGTAATTTTCTAACAACTGGTATGAGAGCCAAAGGTCTATTTGGCTGATAAACTCGCAGGAGAGAAGGGTTCCTGGTTCAAGTGGGAGAAATGGCAAAAGATGGTAGGTTTAGGGTCGAAAAATTCAATGGCCAAAACTACCAGCTGTGGAAGATGTAGATGTAAGATTATCTGTATCAGAGAGATCTGTACCTACCATTGAGCAGAAAGACAAATAAGCCGATGAGTATGACAGATACAGAATGGGATATTCTCGATAGAAAAGCACTTGGAACAATACAGCTATGCCTAGCAGCATCGGTAGCGTTTAATATTTCAAAGGAAATGACAACAGAGGGTTTAATGTTGGCATTGGCCAAACTATATGAAAACCCTTGGCCTCAAATAACGTATTTATTATGAAGCATTTATTTAATATGAAAATGTCAGAAGGTGGATCTGTTGCAGACCATTTAGATGATTTTAATACAGTTACAAGTCAGTTAAGTTACATAGGGGTAAATTTTGATGATGAAGCTAGGGCTTTGTTATTTCTGTGCTCATTGCCAGAAATTTGGAATGGCTTAGTTATGTCCATTAGTAACACTGTCTTTGGATCTAGTACTTTAAAGTTTGATGATGTTGTTGGTGCAATCCTTAGCGAGGAAATGCGATGGAAGAGCTTTGATGAGACATCATGCAATGCTTTGACTGCAGAGACTAGGGGAAGAAAAATGGAAAGAGGAAAGAGCTCAGGATATCATAGTAAGTCAAGAAAAGGCAGATCCAAGTATAGATTGGGGATAGTGTGCTAGAAATGTGGGAAGAAAGGACACCTGAAGAAAGACTGCAAGTCTTGGAAGGGAAAAGAAGGAGATGCGCAGTGAGAAACTAATCATGAAGCGAATGTAACAGGTGATGTGTTGCAAGATGCTTTGATTCTTTCATTAGAAAATATTATTGATGCCTGGGTGGTAGATTTAGGGGCCTCATTCCATGCCACACCTGATAGGAAACATTTTCATGATTATGATCAATGAGGTTTTGGACAAGTTCGATTGGGTGATGATAAACCTTGTAAAATCGTTGGAATGGGTACAATTTTCATAAAATAGCAAAATGGAAATCAGTGGCCATTGAAGGAGGTAAGGCATGTTCCAAATTTGAAGAAAAATCTAATTTCAATAGGGCAATTGGCAGGTGAATGTTGCGTAACTACTTTCACAGATAAAACTTGGAAGGTCACAAAAGGATCCCTAGTAATAGCAAAAGGAGAAAATGTTGGTACATTATATTTATGCAATGGTATTTATAATTCTATTAATGCTTTAACCTCTACAGGAGAAGATACGACATTGTGGCATCATAGGCTTGGGCACATGAGTGAGAAGGGGATGCAGATTCTTCACTCACAAAATTTGTTGCCAGGTTTGAACCATGTTGATTTAAAATTCCGTGAAAATTGTGTTTATGGAAATCAGAAGACAGTTAGATTCCTTAGAGTTGGGAAAGAAAAGAAGAGCGAAAAATTAGAGCTTGTGCATATAGATGTATGGGGACCTGCTCAAGTATCATCTCTTGGTGGCTCTCGTTATTATGTTACTTTTATTGATGATGCAACCATAAAAACTTGGATTTATTGTATTCGAAATAAATCTGATGTATTTGATACTTTCAAGAAATGGAAAGTTTTGGTTGAAAATGAGACAGGAAAAAGGTTGAAGTGTCTCAGATCAAATAATGGAGGTGAATATTGCAGCAAAGAGTTTGATAGGTACTTTTCAGAGAATGGAATTAGCAGAGAGAAGACAGTTCCAGGAATACCACAAGAAAATGGTGTGTCAGAAAGGATGTACAGGACAATCATGGAGCATGCAAGGTGCATGAGATTGCATGCAGGATTGTCTTTACAATTTTGGGCAGATGCTGTAGACACTGATGTTTACCTAATAAACTGAGGGCCTTCAATTTCCTTGAATGGTGGTATTCCAGAGGAGGCATGGACAGGTAAAAAGGTAAACTACTCATTTTTAAAGACTTTTGGTTGGGAAGCCTTTATCCACATTAATAAAGAAAATAAAATAAAGCTTGAGGCAAAATCAAAGAAATGTACCTTTATTGGATATGGTGTTAATGATTTTGGTTATTTCTTATGTAATTATGAAAATCACAAAATCATTAGGAGAAGAGATGTAATATTCAATGAAAAGGTCTTGTATAAGAATCAATGAGGAAAAGAAACAGGAAACAGAAAACAGAGAATACACAATGCTTGACGATATCACAGGAAAAGTGATGGTGCTTGAAAATCATAATGATCAACAGCTAGAACAACAACCACAACAACAACAAGCACTTCAAACCCCTGAAAGTGGTATTAGAAGATCTACTAGGATAAGTAGACCCCCTGAACGATACTCTCCTTCACTATATTATGTATTGTTGACTGATTCTGGTGAACCAGAATGTTATGAAGAAGTAGTGAAGGTAGAAACCAGGAAGAAGTGGGAGCAAGCCATGAAAGAAGAGATGGACTCCTTAGCACATAACCATACTTGGGACTTAGTTAGGTTTCTTGCAGGTAAAACAACATTGCAGAATGAATGGGTTTATAGGCTAAAGGAAGAAGATGGAGGAAAACAGAGGTACAAAGCTAGACTTGTGGTGAAGGGGTTTGCACAGAAGAAAGGTATTGATTTTGATGAAATATTTTCTCTTGTTTTTAAAATGAATTCAATCAGAACTATTCTAAGTCTAGTAGCAGCTGAAGGTTTGCATCTTGAGCAGTTATATGTCAAGACAACCTTTCTCCATGGGGATTTGGAGGAAGAGATATATATGCAGCAGCCACAAGGATATGAGGTAAAAGGGAAGGAGAAACTAGTGTGCCGGTTGAAGAAGAGCTTGTATGGCTTAAAACAAGCTCCAAGGCAATGGTATCTAAAATTTGACATGTTTATGTCTGAACAAGGTTATACTAGGTGTCACTCTGATCATTGTGTTTATCTCAAAAGTCAAAATGATTGCAACTATATTATATTGTTATTGTATGTAGATGACATTCTTGTTGCAGGTTCTAACATGCAAGAAATAAATGTGCTCAAAAGGAAATTGGCAAACTCATTTGCAATGAAGGATTTGGGTGCTGCAAAACAAATCCTTGGTATGAGAATAACTAAAGACAAGAAGAATTGCAAATTAACATTGTCTCAAAGTGAGTACATAGAAAAGGTGTTGAAAAGGTTTAATATGTAGAATGCAAAACCAGTTAGTATACCTTTGGCTAGCCATTTCAAATTAAGTAAGGAGGAGTGTCCCAAGACTCAGGAAGAAATGGATCATATGTCTAAAGTTCCATATGCATCAGTGGTTGGAAGCTTAATGTATGCAATGGTCTGCACAAGGCCTGATATTGCACATGCAGTGGGAGTTGTAAGCAGGTACATGAATAATCCAGGAAAAGAACATTGGATGGTGGTGAAGTGGATTCTCAGGTCTTTGAGAGGTACCACAAATCAAGAATTATGCTTTGGTGGTTCAAACATTTCTCTACAAGGATATGTTGATGCAGATATGGTGGGTGATAGAGATAACAGGAGGAGCACAACAGGGTATGTGTTTATTGTAGGTGGAACAACTATCAGTTGGGTCTCAAAACTGCAAAGTGTTATTGCACTCTCAACTACATAAGCAGAGCATGTTGCTGCTACAGAGGCTACTAAAGGAATGATTTGGTTACAAAGGTTTCCAGATGAATTGGGTAAGAAGCAGGAGTTGGGCAAGTTATATAGTGATAGCTAGAGTGCCATACATCTTGCAAAGAACTCTGCATTTCATTCCAAGACTAAACATATACAACTCAAGTACCATTTCATACGGTCAGCGTTGGAAGATGGATAGTTGAAGTTGGAAAAGATACACACTAACCAGAATCCTGCAAATATGTTAACAAAAGTTGTAACCAAGGAGAAACTGAGAATTTTCTCAGTTTCAATTGGTCTTCAAGTATGATGAAGAAGATGAGAAATAGCCAGGTCCAAAGTGGAGTCATTTTCCAGCAAATGAAGGAGCGATGGAGTTTCTATAATCAATCTTCAAGTGGGATATTGTTGGGCGTGGAGCTTGATTATCTTTTGTATTCAAAGATATCACCGCATTGGACCCCAGTTCGTAATGGGGCAGCAACACCCCCTGTAAAATATTTGCTACAGGGGGGTCCAGGGGGGCAGGTGCGACCTTCAGGAGCCCCCCTAGAGGGGGGATTGGGGGCAGTGCCCCCGAAGCTAAGAACAAATGTAAAATTGCCTTGTAAAATGTTGTAATTTCGTAGTCAATCTGGGTCATTCATTAGGCATAAATTTGACTATAGAAGTTATGTTTAATTTAGGGTTTTTTTCCCTAGAAGGCAACCCCTCGCTATATATCAGGGATTTGTATTGCGTCTATGTATATCTATATCTTGAGTGAGGAAGAGAGAGGAGAATGAGAGAGAAGAGGGAATTACAGTGGATCTGTTGTAGGTTGTATCTCTTTAGTTTGCTAGATAATATAAAAAGAAGGACTGGTTGTTTCTCTGTGGATGTAGCCCAAACTGGGTGAACCACATATATCTATGTCTCTCTTGTTTTATGTGTTTTCTGTGTTTATATTTATGCAATATTTTATGTGTTCCATTGCTCTGTAATATATAATTTTCTAGCACTTTCCAAGAGGACTAAAATCGACCTAAATATAACCTCCTTTGGACAAGAGGAGGTTGAGTATGAATTATTTTATTCATACATATATTTTGGATAAGGTTGGCCCTATGCTCATGTACCAATGGATAGGTCAAGTGGATCATCATGGAAACCTATAAATAGAAGAGACCTCAGTCTCACTTAGACAAACATAAATCTGTTTTCTCCTCTTCTATTTGGTCTTGGCTTCGACAAGTATGATGAAAGAAGCTCGCTCAAGGGTCTGAAACTTTAGGATGACGCTCGCACTAAACTAGGATTTTCTAATTCAAGGTCGCTAGATAGAACTAAGCATTTGAGTCTCTGGATGCTGGAACACAGTGGTCATGTGAGTGAATTTGGGTCCTTGGTCATTGGCATAGAGTCTTCATGAGATAAACTAGGAGTCTGGGTTAGTTTGTTCCCCAATCGCTAACACATAATGGTATGGGAGCAACCGAGTTGCCATAGTTGCTATCATGTAGTTCACAAAGAGTGATCCTATCTGTCCTAGTCACTCACACAACTCCTCCTCCCTGCATCTGGGACTACAAGATGATATTTCATTGTTTTGACGATTTCGCTCAGTGACAAAAGTCTTCGGCAGTAGGCTATAGGAAGTGGAAGTACATTACAGTTATCTGAATCATAGTTTTGATATTTAGGTGCATTTCATGTATATTCTAGTCGTTGTTAAGGTATGGATCATCGTACTCTCTTTTCCTGAATCATTTGATGACAATATATTAAAAGAAGATTTGCAAGGGTTTTCCCCATATGGGTTTTTCGCTGGTCTCCGACCAATCTTGGTGTCTCTATGTGTGCATGCTTTTCTTCTATTGTTCCTTTATGTTCCGCTTCATTGATGATAATGTTATTCTTCTTTCTACATAGTTGCATATGTTGATGAATAATGATGTAAATATGAATAATGTTATGATTTTATGGGTGA
This sequence comes from Pinus taeda, assembly GCA_000404065.3. Classification (NCBI taxonomy): domain Eukaryota; kingdom Viridiplantae; phylum Streptophyta; class Pinopsida; order Pinales; family Pinaceae; genus Pinus; species Pinus taeda. The sequence continues at coordinate 58,917 of APFE030592375.1, read as the reverse complement.
ACTTAATGTGTTAATGGAGAAATGCAATTATCAAAGAAAAGAAAAATATAGCCCTGTGAAAAATTAATAGAAACACGGTGATAGAAGGACTTCAAATCCATATTTCCAAAGTATTTGACCCCTTTGAGGTAGTACAAAATTTCATCAATCGGTGGAATCAAGTAACCATTCTTATCTATGATTCTTTCCAGGGCTCGATAATCAATGAACAATATCCAAACCCCTTCCTTCTTCTGCACAAGACAATTGAGATCCCACAGGGTGAGGAACTTGGTCAAATGTTCCGTTTTTGTAGCATCTCCTAGATATGCTACTTTATTTCCTTGTTTTCTATAAGAGATCAACAAAATATTGGCCCATTAGGTATAGGTGTGCATGTGGTCATATTGATTGAATGCTTGAACTCACAGTGTAAAGGTACCCTTGTGGGTGAAGAGAAGACGTCTTTGTACTCTTCCACAACCTTAGCGACTTAAATGAATTACATAGAGGAGCCTTGTGCAGAGACCATGGATGTGTCAAAAATCTTCACCTTACTTTCAAAGAAAATGAGGAGGAAGAAAAAATTCCTCATCTCTGAAATGATATTGCTACATTTCTTAGCAAAGATCAAATAAATGGTAGCAGGTGGGGCCACCTTTAGTATGTTTTATAGTTTTATTCTCAAAGGTATAATAATATTACAAGGTCTGGAATCATACACAATATGACGCTTCCAAAAATAGCATTGGCCTAACAGAAACGCCACATAATAACTTGTCCCTGAAGGGCTTGATGCTTTAGGGTTGGTAACATTGTTGGCTGATATATAGATATTTCCCTTGGTGGATCCATTTCAAGGGGAGAAACGCCACATAATAACTTGTCCCTGAAGGGCTTGATGCTTTAGGGTTGGTAACATTGTTGGCTGATATATAGATATTTCCCTTGGTGGATCCATGTGATGGTGTAGAGCTATAGGTGTGGTGTTGTTGGTAGGCCCAACCACTTAATGACCTCTATTGAGATGAGGTTCTTCTAGCTCCTATTATCGACAATGAAATGAAACAGGGAACCTTTCACCCACATTTGTCAGTGGAAGAGATGTTCATCTTCCTCCATATCTTCATTCTCACTTCACTAGAACTTGGTGATAGAAATAGTTGCCTCCAGTTGTGCATCAATGATCTATTTATCCTTTTCAAGGTCTAGCTTAGAGTCGAAACATATGTCATACTCTATAACTTTCAACTCTATCACGAATAATTGTTTTGTGAGACATTCATTTGTTTTATGAGTAGATCTATTGTGTAACTCATACCATTGTCCCATTTCTTTCTTCATATTCCCATTATTATTGTTTTCTTGTGTATTTTGTGGGTTTTTTGTCTGGGTTTCACCCTAGTTTTGTCCTTTGTTATGCATATTTGGGGTGTCCTTATGCTACTTCATATTGGTAGATTGAAAGTCTCACCTCTTCTATTTAAATGATTGCTTGATTATGGAAGAATATTGATATGTTGGTCTAAGTGAGGAGATGTTTACGAATTCCATTTCCATTTCTGTGTATTTGTGCAAACAACCATGATACTTGAAGCAGGTCCTTGAAACCCAACTTTATGCATGAGGTATGAAAGATATTTGATAAATTTGTCGCTTCTTGGTTACTTTCTTATCAAAAAGTGGTCCATTTTATATACTTGTCTTTGTAGATTTCCATGGGTGCAGCATACCCAATACTAACCCTAGCTAAAAATAAGGGTAGAAGGAGATAGTTATTGAAGTGAACCAACCTAAAATGTACAGTTTTGGAAATGTTATGAGTTTTTGTGACATTCTCTAAAGGAGAAATGGATAAAATCATTGTGTTCATCTCTTTAAGACCTTTCAAATGATATAAATTGTGTTCTAATCTAAATCTCAGATTAAAAGATATGTCCATTTAGATCCTTGGCCAATTTGATTGGTTTCACATCATCATGCATGCCATGTGGCACCGATTTGGTTATCCCAGTCATGTGCCACATTATGTAAAAACAATAGTTTTCAACCCATTCATACTAGGTAACTTATCATCCCATTTCCATGGTCCACATAGGCTAACCAGTGCCATAATATGTGTGTGTGTGTGTGTGTGTGTTTGTGTGAGCCCTTTTGGCCATGCCACCCACCTACATAGAATTGTAGTGAGTCTCAACCTACTTCCCATTAAGTTGCAAGGGGAAGCCTCCCAAGATTACCTAGGGATACATGATTTCTGACGAGGCTTTGTCACGACCTTTTCATATGCATAGAATCATAATTTTGTGTAACAAATAACCCCGCTATATGAGCCACACTCACTAGGTCACCAAACAACTTAGATCCTGAAAGATTCTATCATGTCCTCTACTCATAGAATATAGGAAAACAGGGTCTAGGGTGATGTCACTACTCCTAAGCGCTAAGGTGACATAATACACCTCACTTTTAGGAGAAGAAAGTCCAAATCAAGTGAAGTTTCAATAGTGTATAAGGTTATAAGAAGAATTTCGACGTAAATCACATATAGAAAGACCTTTGTCGACACGTTTCGAACCAACTAGTGTGGTTCATCGTCAGGACAAGTTGAAGAAACAGATCTAGTCTAGCATGTTAAATAGTCTGAGCAGAGAGTCCAATGGCTAAAAATAACTACGGAATCTTTGCATCTCTTCAAAAAGGCTAGATCTATCTTCAACTTCGAGACCTGCAAGCGTGCCCATTCAAAATGGTGAACCTTAGATGCAATGGCTTTACTGTGCAGGGAATCAATTGTAGAATTGAGGCTTCTGTGATCCATCATAGTTATAAGAAGAATTTCGGCGTAAATCACATATAGAAAGACCTTTGTCGACACATTTCGAACCAACTAGTGTGGTTCATCGTAAGGACAAGTTGAAGAAATAGATCCAGTCTAGCATGTTAAATAGTCTGAGCAGAGACTCCAACGGCTAAAAATAACTACGGAATCTCTGCATCTCTTCAAAAAGGCTAGATCTGTCTTCAACTTCGAGACCTGCAAGCGTGCCCGTTCAAAATGGTGAACCTTAGATGCAATGGCTTTACCGTGCAGGGAATCAATTGTAGAATTGAGGCTTTTGTGATCCATCATAGTTATAAGAAGAATTTCGGCATAAATCACATATAGAAAGACCTTTGTTGATGTGTTTCGAACTAACTAGTGTGGTTCATGGTGAGGACAAGTTGAAGAAACAGATCCAGTCTAGCATGTTAAATAGTTCTGAGTAGAGACTCCAACGGCTAAAAATAACTACGGAATCTCTGCATCTCTTCAAAAAGGCTAGATCTGTCTTCAACTTCGAGACTTGCAAGCGTATCCGTTCAAAATGGTGAACCTTAGATGCAATGGCTTTACCGTGCAGGGAATCAATTGTAGAATTGAGGCTTCTGTGATCCATCATAGTTATAAGAAGAATTTCGGTGTAAATCACATATAGAAAGACCTTTGTCGACGCGTTTCGAACCAACTAGTGTGGTTCATCGTCAGGACAAGTTAAAGAAACAGATCCAGTCTAGCATGTTAAATAGTCTTAGCAGAGACTCCAACGACTAGAAATAACTACGTAATCTCTGCATCTCTTCAAAAAGGCTAAATCTGTCTTCAACTTTGAGACCTGCAAGCGTGCCCGTTCAAAATGGTGAACCTTAGATGCAATGGATTTACCGTGCAGGGAATCAATTGTAGAATTGAGGCTTTTGTGATCCATCATAGTTATAAGAAGAATTTCGGCGTAAATCACATATAGAAAGACCTTTGTCGACGCGTTTCGAACCAACTAGTGTGGTTCATCGTTAGGACAAGTTGAAGAAACAGATCCAGTCTAGCATGTTAAATAGTCTGAGCAGAGACTCCAACGGCTAAAAATAACTACGGAATCTCTGCTCAGACTAACATTCTAGACTGGATCTGTTTCTTCAACTTGTCCTAACGATGAACCGCACTAGTTGGTTCGAAACGCGTCGACAAAGGTCTTTCTATATGTGATTTACGCCGAAATTCTTCTTATAACTATGATGGATCATAGAAGCCTTAATTCTACAATTGATTCCCTGCACGGTAAAGCCATTACATCTAAGGTTCACCATTTTGAATAGGCACGCTTGCAGGTCTCGAAGTTGAAGACAGATCTAGCCTTTTTGAAGAGATGCAGAGATTCCGTAGTTATTTTTAGTCGTTGGAGTCTCTGCTCAGATTATTTAACATGCTAGACTGGATCTGTTTCTTCAACTTGTCCTGACGATGAACCACACTAGTTGGTTCGAAACATGTCGACAAAGGTCTTTCTATATGTGATTTACGCCGAAATTCTTCTTATAACTATGATGGATCACAGAAGCCTCAATTCTACAATTGATTCCCTGCACGGTAAAGCCATTGCATCTAAGGTTCACCATTTTGAATGAGCACGCTTGCAAGTCTCGAAGTTGAAGACAGATCTAGCCTTTTTGAAGAGATGCAGAGATTTCGTAGTTATTTTTAGCCGTTGGAGTCTCTGCTCAGACTATTTAACATGCTAGAATGGATCTGTTTCTTCAACTTGTCCTGACGATGAACCACACTAGTTGGTTCGAAACGCGTCGACAAAGGTCTTTTTATATGTGATTTACGCCGAAATTCTTCTTATAACTATGATGGATCACAGAAGCCTCAATTCTACAATTGATTCCCTGCATGGTAAAGCCATTGCATTTAAGGTTCACCATTTTGAATGGGCACGCTTGCAGGTCTCGATGTTGAAGACAAATCTAGCCTTTTTGAAGAGATGCAGAGATTCTATAGTTATTTTTAGCTGTTGGAGTCTCTGCTCAGACTATTTAACATGCTAGACTGGATCTGTTTCTTCAACTTGTCCTGACGATGAACCACACTAGTTGGTTCGAAACGCGTCGACAAAGGTCTTTCTATATGTAATTTACACCAAAATTCTTCTTATAACTATGATAGATCACAGAAGCCTCAATTCTACAATTGATTCCCTGCACGGTAAAGCCATTGCATCTAAGGTTCACCATTTTGAACGGGCACGCTTGCAGGTCTCGAAGTTGAAGACAGATCTAGCCTTTTTGAAGAGATGCAGAGATTCTGTAGTTATTTTTAGCCGTTGGAGTCTCTGCTCAGACTATTTAGCATGCTAGACTGGATCTGTTTCTTCAACTTGTCCTAACGATGAACCACACTAGTTGGTTCAAAACGTGTCGACAAAGGTCTTTCTATATGTGATTTACACTGAAATTCTTCTTATAACTATAATGGATCACAGAAGCCTCAATTCTACAATTGATTCCCTCCACAGTAAAGCCATTGCATCTAAGGTTCACCATTTTGAACGGGCACATTTGCAGGTCTCGAAGTTGAAGACAGATCTAGCCTTTTTGAAGAGATGCAGAGATTCCATAGTTATTTTTAGCTATTGGAGTCTCTGCTCAGACTATTTAACATGTTAGACTGGATATGTTTCTACAAATTGTCCTGACGATGAACCACACTAGTTGGTTCGAAACGCATCGACAAAGGTCTTTCTATATGTGATTTACGCCGAAATTCTTCTTATAACTATGATGGATCACAAAAGCCTCAATTCTACAATTGATTCCCTGCACAGTAAAGCCATTGCATCTAAGTTTCACCATTTTGAACGGGCACGCTTGCAGGTCTCGAAGTTGAAGACAGATCTAGCCTTTTTGAAGAGATGCAGAGATTCCGTAGTTATATTTAGCCGTTGGAGTCTCTGCTCAGACTATTTAACATGCTAGACTAGATTTGTTTCTTTAACTTGTCGTGACGATGAACCACACTAGTTGGTTCGAAACGCGTCGACAAAGGTCTTTCTATATGTGATTTACGCCGAAATTCTTCTTATAACTATGATGGATCACAGAAGCCTCAATTCTACAATTGATTCCTTGCACAGTAAAGCCATTGCATCTAAGGTTCACCATTTTGAACGGGCATGCTTGCAGGTCTCGAAGTTGAAGACAGATCTAGCCTTTTTGAAGAGATGCAGAGATTCCGTAGTTATTTTTAGCCGTTGGAGTCTCTGCTCAGACTATTTAACATGCTAGACTGGATTTGTTTCTTCAACTTGTCCTGATGATGAACCACACTAGTTGGTTCGAAACGCGTCGACAAAGGTCTTTCTATATGTGATTTACGCCAAAATTCTTCTTATAACTATGATGGATCACAGAAGCCTCAATTCTACAATTGATTCCCTGCATGGTAAAGCCATTGCATCTAAGGTTCACCATTTTGAACGGGCACGCTTGCAGGTCTCGAAGTTGAAGACAAATCTAGCCTTTTTGAAGAGATGCAGAGATTCCGTAGTTATTTTTAGCCGTTGGAGTCTCTGCTCAGACTATTTAACATGCTAGACTGGATCTGTTTCTTCAACTTGTCCTGAAGATGAACCACATTAGTTGGTTCGAAACGCGTCGACAAAGGTCTTTCTATATGTGATTTACGCTGAAATTCTTCTTATAACTATGATGGATCACAGAAGCCTCAATTCTACAAGTGTATAAGGTATTAATAGGTAAATATATCACCTCTTTTGGTGGTTCATCAATGCTTCAAACACTAGAGCTTTATCCCCAAGGCAACTCCTAATGGTTCATCAATGCTCATAAGTATCTAAGTGTCTCTTCCCAATGCAACAGGTTCATCAATCTAAAAGCTTCTGGTGGGTTCCTCATTGTTCTAAGAAATCCATTTCTCTCTATAATATATTCACCCATCAAGCCTTTTGTGAGTTTTCTTCAACTCGTTTAATATTTCTAGAGGTTGATAATAGTGAATTCTAATAGCTTCCCTATATGTGCTCTCACCTCCTCCCTTGGAGGAAATTTTATTCTAGTGCTCTTCACTGTGTGCAATCTTCTACTACCTATTGAAAATAGCAAGAAGAAATGTTAAAAGTAGGATGTATAAATTCTAATTTAATTTTTCCTTCAATTAAATTCTAGTTATTTTCTCATGGAAACTTGTAATAGTTAACTAAGTTAAGTGGACTTAGTTAGCTTAGGAAATTTGAGTTGGAAGTCTATATAGAGTGATGTAGAGTGGTCCCTAATTTTTAGGGGTCCAAATTTAGTTTATTGGAGTTGTAATTAGATAACTTAGTCTAACTGAGTTATAGTGAGGTAAACTAGTTATAACTGCTGGAGGAATAACCAATTAAGATTAGAGTGTAGGGGAAGTGTACTATCAGTTGTATAATTTTCTGACTTGTACAAAAGGTGCATGCAATCAATTGAGGACCTAAGTTTGGATTGCATAGTTATGGATGAGGAATTTCCATATTAAATAGAGGTTAATTCCTCTAGGAATTGCACGAGGAAGTAGGGGCTCCATAGGTAGCAAATTTGGCTAAGTTTTGGCTAGAGTGGACTTGGGAGGGAGAGAGTTAGATTACACTTGTGCATGAATTGTTCAGGAGGAACAAGAATTGTATTTTCTTCTTGGATATTCTGGTTAATGCAATATAGATAGTCAAGGTTTTTAGCAGTTTCTTTCCCTAGAGAAATATTGTGTTATGTGCCATTGATATTCTTCCTCTTTTTTCTTATTGTTTTAGTTGATCATTTTTGGTTTCCTCTGATAAAAGTATACTAGATCCTTATATTGTGTATGCATGCAATTACCCCCTCTCTTCTTTTTGTCGACCTGATTTTTCCAGCTTCCAAAATAAACCCATTGTCCATCTTTTTCCCAACTCTATGGAGGTCAACCACCTAGGACAATACACCCCATGTTGCCTTTACATTTTTGTCATTTTTTCCTTATGGTTCGAGCTATAGGACACATGGGCCTCTAATTCCTCCTTTTAGTTAATTTATGGCTTAATATTCCCACTTAAACTAGACCTACTATTTAAAACAACCCATTCCTCACGCCTTTTCCCTCCTCAACCAATATGGAATTTGTGTACCTTTCTCTCAGTCGTCTCGCTAATTAAAATTTATTTACGATGGGAACACATATTAATCATGGGATGTCACAACCTCCCTATTAAATTATACTCATATGTTGAGATATGGAAATATTGAGAGAAGCTAGAGGTGGATCAATGCATTTGTATCATCACATAGTCATAACCCTTGATTATACCCATGGTCGAGTCATAATATAAGATTGGATTTCCATCTTTAGGGAACCATGACACATAGACACTACACAATATTCATCGCAAGGGCATAGCGAGTGATTCAACATGGAAATGTGGTGGTTAAAACATTTGGGTGCAAAATTTGGTATTGGATCCTTAGCTAACTGGTTTTGAACATCTGATAAAACTCTCAAAATGTATGATGGAATGCCACATAATCTTAAGGTAACATAGGAATTATTTTAGGTACTGATACTTTTGGGAAAATTAACTCATCCTATTCAAAAGTATTAGATCATGACATGTGGCAAGCTATTTGTTTATAGAATTAGGGAATCCATCTTTGTATTCGTCGAAGGTTTAATGCATGTGAACATGCACACAGACACACACACACACACACACACACACACTAGATAGTTAATTGAGTTGAATTAAAATGCAATATATGTAACTAAACATAAAGCAATTTAATTAGAGCCAATAGATGTCATGGTAGGCTGGGTGGCTCTAATGCTATTTGGGCATTTCTCTAAAGGTGACACTACCGATATTTAACATTAGATAGAAGGTTATGTTGCAAATGAAAGAGAAACTATGTAGAAAAAACTCATTTTTAAAGGGGGATTCGCACCCTGAAGGATATGTTTCAATGCTAAAAGACATTAGTTTTAGTTCCATGATAGGTTTGATAGGTGGCTGAGGCATTTTTTCCTAAAGTGAATAGATAAAAGGATGGTGTTAATATTAGGTAATGGATGTGAATAAATTAGAATGGATTTTATTTATAGAAGAATAAAAAGTATCCCATGTTAGAGGGCTCTAATAAGTGAATAATAAATTGATGTTTCTAGAAGGAAATAGATAAGTAATTTTACTAGTTTGAGAGCATGAAGATGAAGGTGCATACAATTTAAGTTTAGGAATAAAGGTCAGTATTTTCTTCTTATATTTAACATATTGTTACAAAAATTTGGTTTGCATAATAGGAGTGCTATAGTTATTAATGCACGGGTGTTTGCTGATGTAGAAAGCCCTCAAGGATCTTCTCGGGATCCTCGACAGACAGTCAGATTAGCTGCATCTGTTACAAATATATGTGCATATCTATGTTTAACAAATGAATATCAAAACAAGAAGGAAATATTACCTTGACCCTTTGTGTGGTGTTGCTAGAGAGTGAAACGCAGCAAGGAGAAGAACCCTGAGCCAGCTCCAAATCAAAACTTGCACATAGCAAAGACAAGCGTAATATCACAGCATAAAACCTTGATAAACAAATGCATGAACATATAAAATTTATCTATTTCCATATAACTAAGCCACTCATGCTAGAAGATATTAGATAAGCATCTAAACAAGTTATACTAACAACATCACAGAGTGGACAACACAAATGCAATTCTATATTGATGTAGAAAGAGTGATTACAACCATCACTTGCATCACCTTTCCCTTATCCCTCTAGCTCCTCTCTCTCTCTCCCTTCTTAACCTCTTTTGATGCCTTATTCTAAGACTCTGATCGACAATCAAATAGGCAATCCTTTTAAATGGTTTCACCTCTTTCACAATGGCCCAAGCCTTGCATATATAGCATGTAGGGTTAGGGCTTCCAAGTGCCTCATGAGTTCCCTAAGGCAAAAGAAGTGATGTTTCCATGATTTAGTGCTCTTTCCTGTTTGAATGCTCCATTAGCAATTAGTAATTCCCCTAAACAGGCCGAGTTATGATGTTTCCCTGCTTTTATGAGCTGACATAGGATAGAATCTAGGGATATTTTCTCTGTCAATACACTCCATTGACCCATAGAAACTAATGTAAGGTCACTAACATTGTTCTCAAGGTATCAAGTAGAGTTACCCTAGGCATTAACATACCCTTAGGCTTGCTAAGAAGCTTTATAAAGCATGTTGATGGTGTCTATACAATGTTAGCTTGACCACTAGGCCTGTGAACTTGGTTAATTCTTCAGTCATCATGTGTTTGTCCTCTGAGCGATGAGGAGGTCATTTTCCTGTATAATAGATGCCCCCTAAAGTGTGAGATCAGAGGCTGCGATAATGGCCAAAATAATTTATATTTAACTGTCCTTTTCTTTGGAAAAAAGAGAGAGAGGATCGGAGCTTCAAGCTATACAAGAAACCTGATACAACACACACACACACACACACACACACACACAACAGAGAATATATATATATATATAATACTATTATATATATATATAATATATATATATAATATATTATATATATATATATGTAAACTAAAATCATGTCTTGAGTCGGGCATTCCCACGCTCAGTAGCTATTTCAGAGTGATTTTCTCAGAAAAGAGATATGGTGATGCTCTCCGCCGATAAGCACAATGCGGAACCTGTGTCATAATAGGGTCATGGAACCTGTGTCATAATAGGGTCATTTTGATGAGTTGTCTCCAAAAAACAATAACCGAAACTTGGGAGAGGAAACAAGGTTGACTGATGCAAGCCTCTACCCAAGGTCTTGATTTTCGCTTCACCGAACAACATAGATCAATACATATGAATATTGGTGTTGATATCGAACATGCACGAAATTGTCTGATTACCAGTCAATAATGGAGACCGTTAACAGAAATGAGGATGGCCACCAATAATATTGATGGTCTCCAAGATGCACAGTACAATATAGCCAGTGCGAAAAATGTTTTTGTCATCGAACATTCATAGAATATTTTAACCAGGAGCCAATGAAAATCCCTGATCAAACACAAGGTGACCTGCGACTGATGTCTGCAAGTATCAAGGCACTAAAGTGTTTCTGGGTATTCTTCCTAGATAGAGTGTTGAAGTCGATAGGAAGAGACTTGTCGAAAGGTAGGAAATAAGGTGTCATACATCAGTCGACACGAAACGGGACAAGAATGATTGTTTTTTGAGGAATATTTTAAGCATTGGGTTAATGAGACAAAGGGCATGATGGTAGGAAATGCTTGATGGTTTTATGGAGGAAACAGAAGATAAATGTTTTCCCTTGAATAATAGAAGTAAAAACAACAATTTTAACCATGCAACACTAGACTCATGAACACCAAAGAATGTTAGGATACAGAGATGCAAGAACATCATGTTATATAAGCTAAACTCATAATATGGTAAGATTCATATTGAGAGGCCATCACAAGGAAGGTTTATCTAAGGGAGTGCCATGTTCAAGGGAGTGACCGCTGCCAAAAAACTCTTTCAAAATATTGAACATAACGCAGTTGTATTTTCCACTTTCCTCATCTGATTAGTTTAGTGAGTCAAGACGGGTAAAATCATCGATATTTTCATGATTTAATAGTCTGAAAAGGACCATAAAAAGAGCAACTCTAAGCCATATTTGATTAGTTTAATGAGTCCAGTCAAGCAAACTCGTCGATCTTTTCATGTTTCAAGAGTCTGAAAAGGATCGTAAAAAGAGCAACTCTATACCTCATCTATGTGATTTAATGAGTCGATATGAGATAAATCGGTGGTATTTTCATATATAGGGAGTCTGAAATTATTGTAAAGAATGACTCCACAGTGGTCCCTTTGTCATAGTTTTTAACCAGGCGCGACAAAAGTTTAATAGTATACTCAGAATGGTTCCTTTTCCGTGAGTTAATATATTGAGTCTGGATAAAGATAAATCTATGCTCAATAGATGTTTGCCTCATTTTGTTATCAGTACGAGGAGATGGAGTAAACTAAATATTCATTGTGAAATTTAATGAGTCACGCGGTGACAAACTCAATACCTTCATCGAATTTTAATGAGTCAAATGAAGAAAACTCAGGGTATATTTTTTAATTTAGTGAGCAAGGAAAAAGAGGTAAAATAACTGCTCATTCTTTTTTCGTTGATTTAACAAGCCCGAAGAAGGGAAAAACTTAGGGATTTTTTTATTTAAGAGCAAGAAAAAGTCCAAAAAAGAAAGCACTCATATCATCGTCGTAAGTGTTTAAGAGCCCAATGAAGAAAACTCGAGGTTTTTTCAATTTAACGAGAGAGAAAAGTTCCTAAAAAGAATACTCAAAGCTTCTTCATAAGTTTTTAACGATCCTAAAGAAGGAAATTAGGGTTTTTTCAGTTTTATGAGCGAGAAAAAAGTCCCAAAAAATAATGCTCAATCGATCTTTTTCAGTTTAGTGAGCTAGAAAAAGTGGGAAAAAGAGTTGCTCTGACCGTCGTCGTAAGTGCTTAATGAGCCCAACGATGAAAATCTTGGGGATTTTTCAGTTTTAGAGCGAGAAAACATCCCATAAAAGAAAGCGTTCATATCTTCTTTGTAGTAGTTTAACGAGCCCAAAGAAGGAGACTCGAGGTTTCTCAGATTAACAAGAAAGAAAAATACCATAAAACGAATGCTCGACCTTCTTCATGGTAGTTTAACAAGCCCGAAGAAGGAAAATCAAGGTTTTTTAGAATTAACAAGCAAAAAAAAAACCATAAAAGAAGGCTCAATCTTCTTTGTGGTAGTTTAACGAGCCCGAAGAAGGGGACTCGAGGATTTTTCGGATTATCGAGCAAGAAAAATACCATAAAAAGAAGGCTCGGTTTTTCTTGATCTCATGCTTGAAGATAGAAGCGTCTATTCCATGCATGTCCTCATAAGACCAAGCGAAAACATTGCATAAGTCCTTAAAAGGGTAGGTGAAGCTCGTAATTTCCTCAGGATTGCAATTGGCTCCAATTTGTATATTTTCCGCGATGCCTATCTTGATTGAAATATCGATGAGCAATGCCTTGGAAATATTTCCCATGTTCCCTTCCGGATACAAAGTTTCGATAGTCTTATAAGGTGAGGGAACGATTTCACGTGTGTCATAAGACAGGATTTGAATGGGAATCATGTCTGAATAAGATATCAAGACACAATGGTCAGAGTCGTCCCAAATTCACTCTTCAAAACACATGATCTCTTGAATAGCTTCGTTCGTAGGTAGGAATTGATTGAGGAGATCAAAAGAAGGAGCATTTATGGCAGGGGTAGTGGTACTTTTGGTCGTGACCAAAGTGACCAGAGATTCAGATACATATTAAATAGCCTGGTAGGCCAGTTCAGCTGGTCACAGTGGCATTTGTTCTCCATAAGTGTTAATGTCTGAAGGGGCCAGTAGGATCCAAGAATTGGTCGGTTCATCAAGAATGGATGAAACCATATTGACCATTTATGGAACCAGGAGTGACGGAGGAGTGAAACAACCCATCAGGGAAGATCCTTTCAATAGACCAGTACTGATACTGACATAAGAGTCAGGTACACCACCCACTAAGGGTATAGAGCCGCTGGGTAATGGGGAATAATCAGGGGTGCAAAAGGACAACTGGTCCACTATGACTATCTTTCCATCCAATGGAAATAGGATGATGTGAAAGATAGTAGACGCAATGGTAGTCATGGCGTAAGTCCAACTGCGACCCAACAATAGATCATAGTCGAGCTTTCTACGTACAACTTCGATGTCCACTGTTATCGTTTTCCCATTCAAGGTGATGGGGTAGCTATCTAGGTAGCTTTTTGGGATGAAAGTGTGGCCATCGAAAGCTTTAAGGGAATTCGACATTGGGGATAGGGTTGGAGAACCCAAAGCGAGCCAACATGATGTAGGTTGAAGCACCTTCGTCAATGAGAGTTCTATGTATTCCTCGCCCTTTTAAAGATATTTTCACCTGAAAAGCAATCTCGTGTGAAATGGGAGGTTTACATTTGTCCATGTCGAAAATTGCAAGCATGGAATCCTGAGGATCGATAACACCAATTGCCAAAACCAAAACTTTCCTTCATGTTGGACAGGTTTGTAATACTTCAAGCACCGACATAGCAAATGACGCTTGCGCCAAATCTTCTACAGTACTGTAGTTTTGGACAGCACTTGTAGATGTATTATGCATTGTGCGACGAAGTGCCCATTTTGGGGGGCGAATTACAAGATCAGCAACCGGCCTTTCGATATGAATATCATTAGGCGATAGTGGGTTTTGACTCGAGGAGGCTTCCTTGGTATCAACAACTAGAGTTCCATACGATTTGGCTCTAGTTTTTAGATCTATTGTTTCAAAGGTGTAAACAGTAGATGGTTCTTCACCAGCTGAAGGATGTTGTGAACCACCATTTCCCCCTTGGGAGGGTTGGGGTTGGTTTTCAATAAGATGCTTCTACTGCTGAGCAGGGAAAGGATTATTCAGGATAACTGAGGTTCTTCCAGTGTCTTTTTTAGAAATGAAATTTGTGCATTCCTGAAGACGTGGACAACGATAGGTCATGTCATCTTCGGCATAAATTTTGCAATGGAATATGGAGGATTTATCCTTTCCATCATTAGAGGATGCAACAACCTTCTTCTTTGGTTCGTGCTGCTTTGTTGGTTGCTCTTTAGAAGGAGTGGTATTTTTCTTATTCTTCTTGTTCTTACCAATGGGTTTTTGTGTAGACTGCATAGAGTTTATTGTGGTGGTAGGAAGAATACTCAATTTAATAGAGGGGTCAACTGACATTTGGGAAATGTGACCACTGAGTTGTTTTACAGTAGCCATGGAGGTTGCACCGATAATCCCATCAGCATGCGCTCCGGGTTGCTGAGCAGAGGGAGCATTGGAGTTGCGAGGGGAATTGGGAATTACATCGTATCGAGTGCCAGACTGTGAATATATTAGATCTTAGTGTTGGGGACAATGAATGGATTGGTCTTTTGTGACCGTACCACCTAAGGCGACATATTTAGCGATTTGGGGGAGTAAAGACTTGCAGAACCAATATGTTAATAGATAGCCTGGGAGGGGAGCCTTGAATAAGCTCCGCCTACATCTCCATTCATGTATATGATCAGATGTGTGGGTGGTGGTATCCTTACGTAATGAAGTTAGGAGTTTTGTCCCAGTTTCATAGCAGATGGGTATCTAGAAGTGCATTAAGAATTCAATCACTAAAGCGCCGAAGGTATTAACTGACATGCGTGGTAACTCGATGTACCACTTTGCTGCATTGCTAGTAAGGGTGCGGGGAGAGAGACATAGCCGATACTATCATCCACCATGGAGTTAGAAACACACTATAGATGATAAGTGGTGATGTGTGTACCCTGATCCTCCCTTTATTTCCCTTTGAACATCAAGATCTCTGTCGATGCTTTATGCGGGATTGGTGGCCAAGGTAAGTTATGATAGATGGGGTCATTTGTAATTTTGTACAAGTTGGGGATATCAAGTGTTGCCAAGAAAATAAAGGTGTTTGATGCCCCCTAATTAGACCAAGGCAGTGACATATGACTTGAGGATCCTTGCAGTCCTCCCATCATGTTGTTTCCCATATTATACATAGGTTGCATGGTATAGTAAGTGCCTTGGGGTATGGTATTGTATTGTGGGTTTCCATAGAGATTATTAGGTTGGGGGATGGAAGTGCCCGCTTGAATCATTTGAGGTTGTGAGTACAGTGCCCCTATGGATTGATTGGGACCTTGTTGGGGGTTCCTGCTTGCCGCATAACTAACCATAAATCCTTATTGACATAAGGATGGTTCATGTCAATCAATGACTGACCATGCATACTTGAAAATAAAGTGGGAATTGTGATGCTCCCAACTGGTATATGCATATTGGGAACAATGCCCCCATATACCTGAATCTGGGAGTTAGAACTACATAATGGAGGCCAACCATATTGTTGGTTGAAGGGACTTGTGCTACCCATTCTATATTTAGCGTTATAAGGAGCGCTATATGTGGCACTTGTTGAAGATCCAGGGGCTGACACAAAAGGGGTGGAACCTGGAATGTCACCATAGGGTTTGAACATGGGATAGATGGGATAGCGGGGCCTGCCATCAGAGGTGTGGTACTGACTGTCGACTAGGGAGGTAGTGGTGGACCAAAAGTGTCCACAAAATCCCATGACCTGTTAGTCGTCGATAGGATGGGTGGAAATTGTCCAACTGAAGATAACGGAGGTACAAATGCAACGGGAACCAAGAGTGGTCCCAACAGATTTATGATCAGAGGATTGTATGGAGGAAGAAATCCTTCAATAAAGAAATCCTCGGGTAATCTTGAATCGTCGGATGTCCAAACTGATTATATGTTAGATCTTAGAGAATGGTTTCCCGAAGACAAGGTATCCAATTCACTGGAACTCGACGGATCCTCCATATTGAGTGGGGGAAGTGTAGAAATTCCCACTATAGATCACATGATAATGCAATGTACTAAAGAAAAATACTTGATCTACTTCTACAACAAACTTTGTGAAAGATTAATCAATTTGAGCAAGATCAAATAGAACACATATAACAGAGAATGAGAAATCAATCACACATGAACACAGAAGAATACTCTGGGGAAATCCTCAGCTAAAAACCATGATCTTTGTATTATCATACAAGTGGAAATATCTTTGGATTACACAAAGCTTTAGCTCACAAGCTATCCACCTCTCAATACAATCCCTTGAATACAGTTCACAGACTAAATAGACATAACATATGTCTTCCCTCAGTCCTCCAAGCCTCCTATTTCCTTGCGCAATTTTTCTTGGGGTCCAATGATGCCACCTGTGTGAAGTCTGGCCTCACACAACTCACTAAACTTAGAAATAACTACGCAATCCTCAAGGAATGAATTCCTTCTTCATGCAAGAGATATCCTCAATGGAATATTCCTACAACTGATAGTACATTGTCCCACCATCTGATCTCAACTAGGTGTCTGACATAACTAACATGCATGAGTTATTTATGAGAGAATATTTAGTTATCTAAAGTGCAGTAGTTACATGCATGCATGCATTAACTAACTGAACTCACAATTAGTTCCTCCAAGCATTGGAACTAATCTAACTAGACTTAACTCAGGTAAACTGAGCTAACTAATTACAACTCATCCTTATTTCTTTAACTAAGGGATAAATTCCTCAATCAAAGGAATAACCATTGCATGTCCTCACATAGACTTCATGTTTGATTTTCTCCAACTAATTAACTCAATATGAATTAATTAATTATTTTTCAAACAGTTGCCAAGATCAAATTCAGATTTTAATTCTCAATTTTATTTCAGGGACTAACTAAAATTGGAATGTATCCTGAAATGTTATTTATAGCAATGCTATTTTTAGCAATTTTATATTTATCATTTCTTGTTGCTATTTTCAACACTCCCTCTCAACAAAAAATGGATTATTAGTCACCCCAATCCTATCTCTGTGGAACTTGAACTTGCATTTTGACAATGCCTTAGTCAAAATATTTGCATCCTGCTCCTCGATCGAAACATACAACAACAACATGATCCTCTTCGCCACACAGTCTCGAAGATGATGGTACCAGATATCTTTGTGATTGGACCTGTCATGAAATATTGGATTCTCAAAGAGTTTGATACAACTCTGATTATCGCAATAGATCACCATTGGATCCATCCTCTAACCAAACAATCCCATTAGAATCTTCTGCTTCCAAATGGCCTCGCATGCTGCCTGACTAGTAGATATATATTCAGCCTCGGTTGAGTTAAGTGCAACTGACCTCTGTTTCGTGTTGTACCAGGAAACTACAGTTGAACCAAGGTTGAAGATTCCTCCATAAGTGCTCTTCCAGTCTGACGCACTCCCTACCCAATCAGCATTTGTGAAGCCCTGAAGCTTCACTCCCTCTATCCGTCTGTACCACAATCCATACTGAGATGTGCCTCTGAGGTATCAGCACATGCTTCACTGACTTCCAAAATAGCTTGGTAGGCTGAACCATAGCTTGATGCATTTGGTTCACCGCAAAGCACAAATCTGGTCATGTGTTCACTAGAGACATCAGTGAACCCATAAGCTGCTGATAAACAGTACCATCTACTACCTCACCTGAAGTAGCATCCTCCTTCCTCCAGTTCCCAGCGAGAGGAGTCTACATGGGCTTGCACTTCTTCATGTAGAATCGTTTGAGTATCTCATTGGCATACTTGCCTTGAGACACAAACACTTCCCCGTCCTTCTGCCACACTTCTGTGCCTAGAAAGTAGTGCATAAGACCCATGTCTTTCATCTCAAACTCTCTTTCAAGGTCCTCCTTGCAAGACTTGATCAACTGATCATCACTTGTCAAAATCAGATCATCAACATAAAGTACAATGATCAATGGCTTACCTTCTACCATGATGTGGTAAAGGTTCGCATCTGCTTCACTCTTTGTGAAGCCCAACCCAGTGAAATAGTTGTCGATCTTGGTGTACCAAGCACGAGGTGCTTGCTTCAACCCATACAAAGCTCTCTCGAGTCAACACACATGCAACTCACAATTGAAGGTCTCAAGTCCTTATGGCTGCTCAATGTACACCTCTTCCTCAATCTTACCATTCAGGAACACAGTCTTCGCATCCATCTGATGGATCTTCCAACCCATCTGAGTTGATAGTGCCAACATCGATCTGATAGATGAGTACCTTTCTATAGGAGAAAAATTCTCATCGTATTCGATCCCCTAGACCTGTGAGAAACCACGGGCAACAAACCTTGCCTTATGTTTCTCAACACTACCATCAGCTGCCTGCTTTACCTTGTAAAGCCACTGGGAACTTACCACTGACTTGTCCTCTGGTCTTGGGAAAAAATCCCACATACTGTTTTGAATGATAGAGTCGTACTCCTCTACCATAGCATCAACCCAGACTAGTTGTTGCACTTCTTCCTCGAAAGAAGAAGGTTCAGTCACTACACACTCCCTAAGCAGGGTCATGTAACCAGTGTACCACTCAGGTGATCTCCTCTGTCTGCGCTGAGAGGATGGTTGTCCCACATTCTCTCTCACATTCACATGGAAATAAATCGATGATCCAAAGATCCTGAAGTGACTCACATCTGGTCGCTTCCCAGAAAAGGCCACCATTGGTGTCTTCATCCCCAGTGTACGGTGCAGGCTTCTGTTCTGCAAGTATACTGTTGTATTGCATGCCTCAGCCCACAAATGAACTGGTAGGCTTTGGTCATGTAACATCACTTGAGTTGCTCCCACAATCAATCTATTCTTCCTTTCGGCCACCCCATTCTGTTGTGGGTTATGGGGTGTTGTCAACTCCTGTTTAATTCCTTTTGTTGTGCAAAGTCCTTAAACTGTTGGGAGACATACTCTCCACCATTGTCACTTCACAAGGCCCTTATTTTCTTTCCAGATTATTTCTCTGCCAAGGCTTTGAACTCACAAAACCTTAAGAAGGTCTGATCCTCATTTTTCATAAAGTAGATCAAACATCTACGAGAAAAATAATCAATAAAAATAACATAGTACCTGTGTTTAGCAATGTAGGTTGTAGAGAATGGTCCACACACATTTGTGTGAACTCGCTCTAGGATTTCTCCAACTCTACTGTCTCGATCCTGAAAGGAAAATTTTGCATACTTACACAAGGTGCAACCTTTGCATGTATCCACTTGCTTCAGTTTTCCCTTGGGTAGTCCGGTAGAAATCTGTTGCATGATCTTCAAGGCCCCATGGTGCAAGTGGCCCAATCTTCTATGCCATAGCTCACCAATATCTTGGCTCTGCACCAACTCTGCTTTGGAACTCAATGCAACACAGTCGTCTACCTCTAGCTTGTAGAGATTATTTACTCGAATCCCAATTCTCTTGGTCTGTCTAGTGCTGATATGCCTCAGGAATATCTATCCTTTACTAAAGACTACATCATAGACTTTATCTTCTAGCATAGCAATGGACACAAGATTCTTCTTTAGACTCGATACATACTTTACATTAGTGAGGGTGAGAGGATCTACATGCTCCCTCTGAAACATAACTGTAGCTTCACCTAAAACACAGTACTTTCCATCATCGCCCATCTCGATGTGCATCTGGAGATCCTTCTCCTCCAAGGTACTGAAAAGATTCTTGTCGCTAGACATGTGGAATGAGGCTCCGCTGTCCAGGTACCAAACACATCCCACCATGGATGAAACCATGCATACGATGAGAGAGAAATCCAATTTGAACTATGAGGCCAATGCCTCACCATCTGATCCCTTCGATGATCCCTTCTTGGATTTCTTCTGTGGACAATTCATAGCATAATGGCCCACCTCATGACACTAAAAGCATCGCACTTTCGATTTGTCAAACTTCTTCCCGCCATGGGAAGAACTCAATTTGTAATGGGACGCCTTCCATTTCCCTTTCCTAGCCTTACTCCCTAAGACTAGATTTTCTTCATCATCTTGCTTTGATGAAGATCCATCTCTGTTGCTTCTTCTTATCTCCTCCTACATCAGATATGAACAAAGTCATTCCCAATCTGGTAGTTTCTCTCTTCCATTTAACAAGTCTTGGTAGCTATGCCAGCTCTTCGGAAGACCGAGGAGAGCAAGACTCACCATGTCATCATCGACTATCATGATCCCTACACTTCCAAGCTCATCCCTGCAGGTGGTGAGCTTGTTCATATATGTAGAGATCGTGTCGCCCTTTTCACACTTGATTTTCTAAAGCTTGTTTTTCAGCGCTTGCTTCCTCTAATCATTGTTGTTCTGATATAGATCCTTCAATGTTTTCAACATTGAAAATGGTGTCTCCTTCCCATGGAGGCTTGAGACAACGTGGTCTCGAACTCCCTCCAGGAGGATTCTCCTCGCTCTAGCCACACATTTCTTCCATTCCACCAATTCTTGGGCATTAGCTATTGCGGGCTTGGGGACTTCTTAATCAATGAAGTCCTTCAAATTGTTGTCCTCTAATACCGCTTCCATGCGATCCTTCCAAGCTATATAATTTGAGATGCCATCAAGGGCATACTCGAGTCTCAAACCACTAAACACCATTGGTGAAATTGAGATGTGATAAGAACTCGATTTTTATAATCAGGAACTTCAAACTTCGAACTTCTCCCTTCTTTGTATAATGTTCTTCGCTTTGATCACCTATGCTCTGATACCATGTAGAAATTCCCACTATAGATCACCTGATAATGCAATGTACTAAATCAAAATACTTGATCTACTTCTACAACAAACTTTGCGGAAGCTTAATCAATTTGAGCAAGATCAAATAGAACACATATAACAGAGAATGAGAAATCAATCACACATGAACACAAAAGAATACTCTGGGGAAAGCCTCAGTTAAAAACCCCAATCTCTGTATTATCATACAAGTGGAAATATCTCTGGATTACACAAAGATTTAGCTCACAAGCTATCCATCTCTCTCGAATGCAACTCACAGATTGAATAGACACAACATATGCCTTCCCTCAGTCCTCCAAGCCTCCTATTTCCTTGTGCAGTTTTTCCTGGGGTCCAATGATGCCACCTATGTGAAGTGTGGCCTCACACAACTCACTAAACTCAAAACTAATTGCACAATCCTCAAGGAATGAATTCCTTCTACATGCAAGAGTATCCTCAATGGAATATTCTTGCAATTGATAGTACATTGTCTCACCATCTGATCTCAACTGGGTCTCTAACAGAACTGACATGCATGAGCTATTTATGAGAGAATATTCAGTTATCTGAAGTGCAGTAGTTACATGCATGCATGCATTAACTAACTGAACCCACAATTAGTTCCTCCAACTGTTGGAACTAATCTAACTAGACTTAACTCAGTTAAACTGAGCTAACTAATTACAACTCAAATTACAACTCATGCTTATTTCTTTAACTAAGGGATAAATTTTCCAATTAAAGGAATAACTGTTGCATGTCATCACATAGACTTCATGTTTGATTTTCTCCAATTAATTAACTCAATATGGATTAATTAATTATTTTTCAAATAGCTGCTAAGATCAAATTCGAATTTTAATTCTCAATTTTAGTTCAGGGGCTAACTAAAATTGGAATGTATCCATAAATGCTATTTTTAGCACTTCTATATTTAGCATTTCTTGTTGCTATTTTCAATAGGAAGTCCTAAACACAACCGTTTAGATTGACAATGAGGGCCGGATGTAGCCACAGTGGCCGATAATTTTTATCATTAAATTTTACAGTGATGTTTATTAAAGTCTGAGTGATAACATTCTGGCACTTAAAAAATAAAAAATACACTAAGGAAATCAATCAACAAGCAGATGGAAATGACCCTGTCTAATAAGCACCGATCACTAGAGATGAAACCTAGTATCACAATTAATAACAGAGAGAGTTGGCCAAATGTATAGTTACAATTACTCTTGAGCTTCACCCAAACCTTAGATTAAGGGGCCAAGTACTCTCGTGAAGACGAGTACCCTCCCAAACATCGAAGACATAATAGGTTCGTATGTGTTAGGTACAAGGGCAACCTACCCCAGTCACCTTGTGTTCATACCTAAAAGTATGGCCACTAAGGATACCTCAAATCATAGACACTACCGAGAGGGACATAGTCGCAGACAATACGTTGTGTGGGCAGGATACTTGAGTCCCCGACTCAGCTCCGATATCCCCGAAGGGATCCTTAATACACATAATACCCAAAGGAGGGCTACCTTCACTTAGAATCTGATGGTGTCTCATATTTAGCTTCGCTTTTACTGGAGTGGTCCTGGATAGTATAAGCACAAAAGGATTTCTCTCTTTAATGACACTAGTTTTGGTGTATGATCTTGGGTAGTTAAATCACATTGCCTATCCCAAGATCCTAGCCTAAACTAAATGGTGTTTACTCAAAAAAGAGTTGTTGATTGATTTTATTAGGTAGATTTTAAATGTACTTCATTAGAGTCTTCGGTAGGGGTGTTGACGTATGAAATTATATGGGACTCTGTCTCAAATCATGCAAAAACAATGCTTGTAAATTTTCGCTTTCAATGAATAAGATGCTTCTACAAAGGGAGAGTCATTCATACATCTATATATATATATATATATATATAGTAAAACACTAGCATAACCGACAAAACTTCAATGCTCACTAACAACTATTGGAACAAAATAATGCAGACCTAACCAGCTAACTAGAGAACAATAAAAATTGTGTATTTTTTCTTTAATGAAAACAAAAACTTTAAGAAGTAAAGCTATTTTGTTAAAAAAAAAAGGTTTGTTCAGGATATAGACCAGTTAAACAAGTGTAGTTGCAGATCCTTGATCAGTCTACAAGTAGATTTTCCAACCCATGAGTTTACAGGGCAAGTTGTTTATCAAGAAATGGTTGACTAACGCTTTGTACTATAGGCTATAGAGAGTTAGTTTCAACACTAATGCTCTGTTTGTGAGGGAACAATGCTTTATAAAGCACCCTTTTCACTGTTAACTTGTGTTAGTGAGAAAAAATACTCAAAAAATGGGTTGTGGATATTAGATCTAGGACTGAGAAATGAGAGAAGGGTGTTGTATAGTCCTGAGTGGTTGGAAAGGGAATGAAGAAGTACAAGAAGGCTTGGAAGAAAGAGAGTTATAGGAACTTTCTCGGAAAATTGGGAACTAAGTGTAGTCCCTAGCGGAGTCACTAATTCTGCTATAGGGATTAATACACAAGTGTTTGGTGATGTAGAAAACCCTCAAGGATCTTCGCGACATCCTCGGCAGATAATCAGATTAGCTGCAGCTATCACAAAGATACATGCATATCTATGTGTAACAAATGAATATAAAAGTGAGAAGGAATTATTACCTCGAGTCTTAGTGTGGTGTTGCTAGAGAAGGCTAATTCAACTGAAGGATCTTCTCTTACCCCTCTAGCTCCTCTCTCTCTCTCCCTTTGATCCAAAATGGATCTAGTTTCACCTCCATTGCAAGGACACATGTCAACCTAAGAATGAGCCACGAGTCTTGGATGATGTCAGCAGAGGAGGTGACGTGGAAAATTCTGATTGGTTGATATGGGCCAATCTGGTATTGACACGTGGCATCCCAGATTTTGCCCAATATCACCTATTTTCCAAAATTTTGGGGATTAGGGAGGATCAAACCCCTGACCTCTTGGAAGAATGAGTTTTCACTAGAGGGGCTGGACCGGACAGGCTACAATAATTCTTAGTAAGGTTGCACATTGTGTTATATTTATGGTTTTACGAAAGGGTTTCCAGAATAAAAGGCCGATGACCGGGGTCAACCCACTGGCCATCGGTCCCCTTGGTGAGTTATCCCACATGAAACAGAAATTATTAACCTACATACCATATATATCATAACAGAACCATATATCGGCAACAACAAGCGGAACTATATGAGGCCGAACCATAGTCTATGCATATCTGATGTAAAACAACAGTAAGGTTGAGCAGTGGATTCTACCCATCAACCTCCTGTTTATACAAACAACTTCACACAAGGCCTATTGTCAATGCGCCAAGCCAGATGGACTTGTTAACAAGCCGTTACAAACACATTTTAAATTTTGTTGTAGGTACAGTCCGCCAAAAGAAGCGCACATGTTGCCGAGGTGGTTTTTTCTCCACAAAGGAGGTTTTGTGTAGGAGAAAGGTGGTTTTTCCCATATAGAGATGGTTTTGGACTTTCCAGGGGGTCTAGAAGTCACAGAGGCTGAATATGGTCAATTTTATACTTGTTTGACTTGAAATTTTGAGCTGAATGCGATAGTGAGATATTTTTTCTCATTTGAGTCTCTGTTTTTGAGTTCATGTCTGTAAAAGCATTTTAACGACTAATAAAGTGGCCACACTGGAAGCTAAGGACCCGGAGAGGTAGCCAGGAAGTCTGGTGAACTTCGTTACCAATTTTTTGTTGTGTTGATGCATATGTTTATGTTTCAATTTGCTTATTTGTTTATGTTATTCACAATTTTTCTATCCATTGCACTAAGTAACATAAGAAAACTTCACATAAATTCTATAATACCTTTTTCATTAATGGCTCAAGTGGTATCATAAGAGTAAGGCTTTTAAGGTCTGACAAGATTGTGTGAAGATTTGAATGCTTACTAGGTTAAGGCTCAAACGAGGTGAAGGTGAACTTGTTGAGGTGAATCTAGAGATTGGAAGGGTCTTTTCACAAAGAAGGATGACGGATGAAACCCCACTTGGGTCAGAATCTCAATTTCTGGATTTCCTCATCAACTATAGGGAATCCAAATGAGTTATCTCCTTCCCTATTTCCTCCATTATTGCCTCTACCTCCACCATTGTTGCCTCCGTTATTTCCTCTTCCTCTACCTCTACCCCCTCCTCCAAATCCATCTACTACTTGCTTCGTCATGATAGTTTCCTCAGAGTCTTCTGGTTCTTTTATCAAGGGTGGACGAGAGAAAGTTTCTTCCTTCTCTTCTTCAGGTGATTCTACTTCTTTGATTACAATATGTTCCTGTGTAGAAGTGAAGAAAGGTTCTTCTCCTATATCAGATTTAGTAGATAGTGTGGGAGAATCCTCTAATTTAGCTGCTACTCCTTGAATTCCGGGAATCCTAAGGCTGGGAGTAGATGGAGGTGAATCTTGTTTATGCCTTGAAGTAGCTGGAGTTGTCAAAATCGAACTCTTGGCCCTAGCTATAAACCTTCCCCTAAAATCTCTTGCTCTATGCATGTCATTTTTTTTTTCTTTCAAGTCGAGCTAATAATTCTCTTTCTGATCTTCCAAATCACACTAGGTTCAAGAAGAGAGCATAATCAAGAAATTATTGAACTAATAACTCTCTTTTCTGATCCTCCAGATCACACTAGGTGCAAGAGGAGAGCATACTTCAAGAGGTTATCAATTTTCCTTCTTCTTCTTTTTTTTTGTAAGAGATCGGCTACCTAGTTACACTTCCCTAGCAACGGCACCAAAATGTTTAGTCAATTTAGTGTGTCCTAAATTGCTACATTAATTGTCAATCCGGGATTTGTAAGCTGATGAAGTGTGGCGCACTATATGTGCAAGACAACCTCTTTCTTACTTTTTGTCGTTTTTTATTTTTATTTTGTTTTGGGGGTTTTTATCTTGGTTTGTCTCCTAATGCGAATGATAATCCTATTCCTAAGTTTAAGAATACTTAAGAAGGCAAGTTTGGATATATATTTTTAGGCAATTATGTCCTCTATAATGAGTTCTAGAACTTAACGCTTCAGAAGGTCTTAAAACATGGTAGTGATGAAATTAATACTTGAACAAAAATGAAACATATGCTGCTATTCAAATCAAACACATAATGAACTACTAATCATGAAACCATTACCTCTGCTGCTTATCTAAGCACAGAAAGAAAAATGAGTTAAGCTACTGCATTCAACAAATCAAACTAATCAATTCACATCATTCATAGTCCGAGAGCTCGCAAGGTAGTCTAAGCTACGGCTTTAGGAGATAACGTCAATGATATGAGCAAGTTGATATCTAATTGCAGAAAAGTAAAACTAAAATCAAATCACATCATTCATAGTCCGAGAGCTCACCACATAGTCTAAGCTATGGCTTTAGGAGATAACGTCAATGATATGAGCAAGTTGATATATAATTGCATAAAACTAAAACTAAAATCAAATCACATCATTCATAGTCTGAGGGCTCGCCAGGTAGTCTAAGCTATGGCTTTAGGAGATAACGTCAATGATATGAACAATCTGATATCTAATTGCAGAAAAGTAAAACTAAAATCAAATCACATCATTCATAGTCCAAGAGCTCGCCAGGTAGTCTAAGCTATGTCTTTAGGAGATAACATCAATGACATGAGCAAGTTGATATCTAATTGTAGAAAAGTAAAACTAAAATCAAATCACATCATTCATAGTCCGAGAGCTCGCCAGGTAGTTTAAGCTATGGCTTTAGGAGATAACGTCAATGATATGAGCAATCTGATATCTAAACTAACTAATAAAGCAAGTAAATAAAACTGAAATCAAAGCATACTTGAAATTAAAAAAACTAAGAAAAGCAAAGCCAATAGAGAAGCCAATTCCATGTTATTAGTTATTGCAAAATATTGTCTGAAAATGCACGAGCCTACTCTATCCTGAAACGCACACACACTAATCAGTGTTATTAACAATATACATAACTGAAAAATCATGTACATAAATGAAATGCTAATACCATAACAAATGAAATATACACAGGTGGATAACTTATGAAATATGTAGAAATGAGATGAGGAAACAATGCATAAAACTTTACAGCAAATAGGAAAACGAAACCTCATTGTGCAGGGGCCCTCTGCACAGCCTCGGTCAACAGGTTATCAAGCAAGAATTATGCTCACGCAATCATGTAGAAACATAGTCTTCTTTTATCTTTCAAAACACAGTTACAGCAACAAGACTAGTGTCACGGCACAGTGAACTTTTAACAGCAAAATTACATTAACAAATACTAACTCTATGCATTTGGAAACGCATTATTTATAACAAAAAAATTCATAACTATTTTCCTGTGAAACTACGTCAACAGAAGACACGTAAAAGACAGCGTCCATGGATTTAGCATGATGGTTGCCGAGATTATTAAATCTATCAAAAGTGGTTGTTGGATTCACATCGTGGGGCAGCCTACAGGTGGCAACATGACCCCAGGGATCTAGGAATGGCCATGAATCCTTCAGAATCCTTCACATGTTTGAAAACAGAGTTCGGCTGCCGTAGGACTCTTACGTTGGGCCACCCTTTGACCACCATTGACCACGACTTTCCTTCATGCATCCGGCTAAACCAATAGGACCTGATCCATGTCCAGGTCATTTCTAACTTGCCCACGTGCCTTGTTATTCTTGATGACACCTGCAACCTGGAGTTTAACAAAAACAACTGCGGAAAGTTGAATCAGCTACAGAAAGTGGCTGCATTCCGCAACTCATGAGCAAAATCTACTTCAAAAAACAAACAAAAAACAGAGTTAGAAAACCATTTCAATGCTCTTTTAGAATCAATGTGCAATGATTTTGATAGCTTTTGAGGTCCAGGTGAGGGGAAAAAGTCTAGGAAAGTGTGTAGAAGATATGCAATTTCAGGGCTCAACAGCAACATGGCCTTAAAACATAGTCGACCTGCTTAAAAAGTCATAAATTTGGATTTTCAAATTTATAATTTTTTGAGCCAACTCAAACTCCAATTTTTCATAATTAAAAATCCTCCTTTACAAGCCGATTTGGGCTAGGATAATCCTCATTTGGAGTGTTGATAAGACCCACACTAATCAATCGTTTTTTTTTTAATATTTAACTTATCATCAAAATGACTTTCATCTTTCAAATTGGGCACCATGACCACACTTTTTGGGCTTTCAACTTCAACGAGGCATTTCTCCTCAATCACAAGGAGTTATGTGGTGTGTCACTTATCATCAGAATAATTAGGACGGGGACAATCAAATGATGATGGTATTTTGCACAAAAACATTGATCTTTTCATTCAATTTTATCATCAAATGCGAGTTATCATGACCACACTGCAATGGCTAGGCTTCCTTCTTTTCCTTCGAGGGCTTCTTATCCATTGGAGTTGTTGGAAATACTGAGAGGGGGGTGAATCAATATTTCTTTTCAATTATTATTTTTATCAGTTAAAAACATTTATATTTGGAACACATAAATAGATAACAGGAATAGATGCTTTTATTAATCTGACATTTGCAATAAATCAAGTACAATATATATATATATATTATAATATATATATATATATATGGTTTCAATGAGTTTCCAAGCACCAACTTGGACTCTTTGTGAGGCTCTGTTAGGCCCCTATACTAGTAGTGTAACCCCTTATTGTTATTAGTACAACCCCCTTATTATATTGTTGTACCCATGTAGTCCCCATATTGTTATTGTGCCCCATAGAAACCCACTATTGTTATTATTGTGCCCTTACATTATTATTGTCTCCAACCTCTAGAGCACCAAGTCTGTCTTGTCAAGGCACCAACCTTGAATTTAGGAGCACCAACTCCCAGGACACCAATCCTTTTAGTTATGAGGCACCAACCTCAAGGGCTCCAACCCTCTGCTGTAAACTGTCTGGATCTGTTTGTTTGTAATTCTCTACTCCCAACCCTACTGGACCTATGACTTACTTTTGTCCTCCTGTTCCTTCCACTTCTACCAGAGCTTTGGCTTCCTTTGTTTCTTACAATTCGCCAGTCATAACCACTTCTTTTTTTCTCTGTTATATAAGCCTGATATGCTGACCTTTGGCTTCCTCCTTGCTCGCTTGAGCTTCGGCTTCCTCAATGCTCGCTCAACCTTTTGGTTTCCCTCCTCCGGTCGCTTTAGCTTCCTTTGCGCTCACTCGTCCATTTACGCTCGCTTGATTCTTCAACTTCCCGGTCCATAGCTTCCTCTGTTTATTCGAGTGTTCCAATACTCACAGGACACGTAAATTCAGAAGAGAGGTCGAATTACAAAGAAATGTTTCATATTAAATAATATAAAGAGGCCCTTTTTTCTTTAATATATAATAGACTCAATCATTATTTATGGAGGATTTCACTTTTCAACTCCTACCTTCAGTCCCACATTGACTTTTTGCTTTCTAATCAGCGCCTCGTTTCACACCGTTGATTTTTTCTGTATTAGATCCGATGATCAACACTCGGTCTGATCAACACAATCCATTGGAAGCTTGGTGTGCCGTAGATCTCTTCTCTCCAGATCTAATGGTCCCGACTTAACCTGATCAACCCAAAAATCGTCTGTTGATCCTTCGCCGTCGATCAACCCGCGATAGATCCAACAGCCTACATGCATTTCGGGTGAGCCACTTGTAAGGGAAATAACCACTCGAAAAAAGGTGGTTTTCTCTCTCCACTCGAGTGCTACGTGTCGCTCGGTTAATGGAATCAGGGGAGCTCCTCTAATTACCACTTACTGCCTAGCATCCACCCGATAACCACTGCCACTATTACAAACTCTCTTTTTGGAATATAACCACGTGCATTAATCAATCACTTAAATAAAGCGCTTAATCGTTTAACCACGAGATTAACACTTAACACAAGACAATCATGATTTGTGAATAAAAGAGTTAAGCACTGAGATTTATCTTTTTTAGTGGGAATATAAAGAAATACCCGATTAACTATTGAACGCGGATACACGGAGTAACGAGAGTCCACACTAGGCACGATAATGATACACACTTGAATCAAATTCATTAATTTAACATCTGTTGCAGAGCCTTGCCCTCTTGGCTCAATTACAACAATAAATTGACCTCTGTCTCAAACCCCCTCTAACACTCAACCTCTCGCTTATCACTCAAAACCTAATCATCTCAGCTCCCTTGACTTTCCACTCTTCTCTGGTCTGATATGGCTCCTCTGTTAACTCCTCTGGTACTCTGCAATACTCATGGCTTGGCTGGTTTGGCTTTCCTCTGGCTTCTCCTCATGGCTTTGCTCCTTGGCTTCTTGCTCCTGTTTCTTCACGTATCTACTCTACGTCTCCTTGGCTTCATATCATCATTTAGTATCCTATAATATTGCCATATTGACATTAATGACAATCTCCCCCTTTGTCATTGATGGCAATATTCTTCTTCTCTCCCCCTTTGACATCCGTGGCAAAGGAGTACACAAGGACTCCCCCTGTCCTACAACATCTTTATGAATCAACTTAAGTGATGCTAAAGAGGTTTTGTGAAAATATCAGCTATCTGCTCCTTAGTATTGATATATTCCAAGATGATGTTTTGTTTAGCTACTTGTTCACGAAGAAAATGATACTTGATTGGTATATGTTTGGTCTTTGAGTGCATCATTGGATTTTTGCTGAGGCTGATCGCACTTGTGTTATCACAATAGATGTTAATTGGTTTATTTGTACCTATATTGACATCTTTTAGAGCTTCCTTCATCCATAGTATTTGAGTACAACAATCTCTATATACTCAGCTTCAGTTGTAGATAGTGATATGGATGTCTGTTTTTTGCTGAGCCAAGATACTAAACAGTCTCCCAGGAAGAATGCATTTCCACTAGTACTTTTCTGATCATCGACACTTCCGGCCCAATCAACATTGGTGTATGCAGTCAAAGTAAGAGTTGAGCTCTTAGGGTACCAGAGACCGAAATCAGGAGTTCCTTTTAGGTATCTGAGAATTCTTTTTATAGCCAACAAATGGCATTGTTTAGGAGCTGATTGAAATCTTCCCACCATTCCTACTTCTTGCATAATGCCGGGTCTCATAGCAGTTAAGTACAGAAGGGCTCCAATTATTGACCTGTAATGAGTTGCATCTACCGGAGGAGAGTCATCATTTTTGCTCAATTTGCAACTTGTGGTCATAGGTGTGCTCATGGGTGCACAGTCTTCCATTCCATATCTTTTAAGCATGTCTTTAAGATATTTGGCTTGAGATATAAACATGCCTACCGTGGTTTGAGATACTTGTAGTCCAAGGAAGTGAGGATAACTCTCGTATCATTGACATCTCAAACTCTTTTGACATATTTTGAGAAAACTCATGGCTCATCTCATCATTATTACTAGTGAAAATCAGATCATCAACATAAACAAGTGTGACTAGTAACTTATCCTCATCCATCTTTATGTAGAGATTACTTCCTGCCACCCCCTTCTTAAAGCCTTGTTGTTGTAGATAGTGATCCAATCTTGCATACCAAGCTTTGGGAGCTTGTTTCAACCCATATAATGCCTTTTTCAACTTACAAACAAAGTCTTTTCCTTATGTTAGATTAAACCCTTCTGGTTGCTCCATGTAGACTTCATTCTTGAGTTCCCCATTCAGAACCCTGATTTTACGTCCATTTGATAGATTTTGAATCCTTTTGAGCAAACAAATGCCAAGAACATCCTGATAGCTTCCACACGAGCTACTAGTGCAAATGTTTCTTCAAAGTCAATTCCTTCAATTTGTGAATAGCCTTTACAAACAAGCCTTGCCTTGTTTTTGATGATTTGTCCATCTTCATTCATTTTGTTTTTAAACACCCACTTGGTTCCTATTATGTTTTGTCCTTTGGACAAGGTACCAACTCCCATGTCTCATTCTTCTTAATTTGAGACATTTCTTCTTCCATGGTTTTAACCCAATGAGGATCCTTACTTGCTTGAGTAAATGTTTCTGGTTCTATCATGGATAGAAGAGAAATATCATTTTTCTTTGGTGCATTTGTCATCCTTCTTCGGGTTTGCATCCCTTCATCTATATTGCCAATAATATGCTCTTCTAGGTGATATTTTTGGAGAATTTTCATCTTTGAAGGAGTTTGAGATGGTTCTTTTTCCTTGGGTATTTCTTGATTTTTTTCTTCTTCTTCAGGTTCTTCTTCTTCAATGAGAGGATCAACTTCATGTTCTTCAATTTCTTTCTCTGGAAGGTCTTCATCAATCTTCACATCAATGCTTTCCACTATTTTCTGTAGTTGGTTATTGTAGCACTTGTAGGCTTTGCTCCATGTAGAATATCCAAGGAAGATCCCTTCGTCAACCCGAGAATCAAACTTTCCTGGTGAGCCATCATTGATTTTTATGAAGCACTTGCTTCCAAAAATCTTGAAGCATTTTACTGAAGTAGGTCTTCCTTTCCATAATTCATAAGGAGTCTTTTCATTATTTGGTCTTAATTGAGTTCGATTCAAGGTATAGACAGTTGTCCCAACTACTTCTCTCCAGAATTTTGGCTGCAAGTCAGCTGCTATTAACATTGTTCTTTCCATTTCTTGAACTGTTCAGTTTCTTCTTTCAACTACCCCATTTTGCTTGGGTGTTCTTTCTTCTTGGAGTGTTGGAGTTCTAGTTGGTCTACATAAATCAGCATGGATGATCTCCAAAGGCTTTGATGTAGAAAACTCCTTGGTCTTGTGGCTAGTTCTGGTTTACTTTCCATGTTGACATGGACCACACATTCCTTGATTTGGTTTGAATAACTTTGGAATGTCTCATACTGCTTTAATCTTGCTGATATTGATCAAGTTATCGAAGCTTGTATGTCCAAGTCGCTTGTGCCACAACCAACTTTCATATGTTTGACTTAAGTAGCATTTATCTTCTTGAATCTTGTTCAGAATGTAGATGTTGTATGGTGTCCTAACCCCTTTCGCCACAAGTTCCACTGAGAAAGATTTCCATATTTCACAGTCTTTGGTGCTAAAGACAACATTATGTCCTTGATCATAGATTTGGCTAACACTCAGGAGGTTGTGTTTGAGCCCGTTTACTAGCAAAACATTTTGAGCTTTTCCTTTTCCATTAATAAGAGTAACAATTCCTTTTCTAGCAATTTTGGCAGATCCACTTCGAAAGGATACATTTCCTTCCTTTTTGTTCAATGAGACAAACTTCCTTTTGTCCCTTGTCATGTGACTGGAGCAACCACTATCCACAAACCAATGATTTTCATTATTTTGAGCACATAGAGCTAGGACACATTTATCCGTGTTGGGATTCTCATTTCTTGCTTTTCCTCTTTTGAGTGGGCAATTTTGTTCATTGTGTCCATTATTATTACATAATGAGCAAATCATATCAAATTTGGCCAAGGGATCAAAAGAATTGTAGGTCTTGATTTTTCCTTGCCCTTTGGGGCCATATGGTTTGTTTATTTGATCCTTCAATTTTGGTGTGTCATTCTTACGAGCCATGCAACGTCTAGCTTGATGACCAAAGATTTTACAATGGAAACAATGCCCAGAAAAGATAATTTTGTACCTGTTGTAATAGCCATTATTTGAATCAACATTATTCCTTGGAGTTACTCCCGCTTCATTATTTGGATCTGGGATGAGCCTTTGATGAAATAATCTTTCATCTTTTGGGTTGCTAGAAAGTACGTCGGCATAGCTTTTCACATTATTCTTAGTACTTGATGATTCACCTTTAAAACCTATTCCAAATTTGTCATGTTGAGGTTTCTGATTATTTAGGATAGTGTCAAGTATTTGAGAGATTTTCCAACCATTTTTAACTTGCTCCAATTCCTTCCTCAGAGATACTATTTCAACTTCATGTTCTTCGCAAGCTTCTTCTTTTTCTTTTATCTTATTTTTCAAGAGATCTTCCCTTCTTTTTGTTTCCTCGTTTTCTACCTTGAGAGAAATGATTTTATTCTATAATTTCTCAATTTCTTCAATGGCACTTATTAACAATTCATCTACATTTACATCTAGCCTTGAGTCATCATCATTTGTGATTGCCATGAATAATACTTCTTGGCTTCCAGCATGGTCATTTTCTTCATCTAATTCTTCGTTACCTCCTTTGTGGTGAGGGAACTGGTTAGTTGATTTCTTTTATATGACTACAAATTCATCTTCATCAAACTCATCTTGCTTAGAGAGGAAAGTCTTCTTATTGAACCCTTTCTTTTCGTATACCATCCTTTTAGAATTTTCTTCATCATCACTATCATACTTATGAGGACATTTTGCAACACAATGACCTATTTTTCCACATTTGAAACAAATAAGAGGGCATTTACCTTTTAGCTTACATCCTTTCTTCATACTTCGTACAAATTGTGCCAATTCGGATTCAACATCGGAGTCATCGCTACTGACATTCCTTTCTTTCCCTTCTTTTGATTTTGAGGCCTTGAATGCTGCATCTTTGGAACTTGTGGAACCTTTTCTCATCTCATAGGCAATGAGGATTCCATGGAGTTCACCCATCTTGAGAGTATCTAGATCCTTCATTTCTTCTATGGCACTTACTTTGGAGTCAAATCTGTGTGGGATAGATCTTAAGACCTTTTGAACAATGGTGCTTTCTTCAATGTTTTCTTCCAATCCTTTAAGAGAGTTGACCACTTCAGCTACTCGGAGAAAGTATGATGCAATATCTTCTTCATCATCCATTTTCAGACTTTCAAATTGCCTTCTATGAGTTTGAAGCTTTGCCTTCTTGACTTTGGAGTCCTCGTCGTATAAGCCAATTAGCTTGTCCCATACTTCTTTGGCAGAGTTACAATTCACGACTTTTTTAAATTCAGAATCAGTGATTCCACTAGTGATAGAATTTAAGGCTTTTGCATTTGCAACGTAGACTTTCCTCTCGTCTTGATCTGTTGGAAGAGTGGAAGGAGCTATGTACTCATTTAAGACCGAATGCCAAACTTCAGGTCCAAGGGACATTAAGTAGTAAGACATTCTCTTTTTCCAGAAACCAAAATTTGTGCCATCGAACAGAGGAGGTCTTCTTGACACTTCTTGATTTCTCATCACGACTAAGAATCCTTCTTCAAGTTGTTAGGCTGATATGAAGAAGCCCGCTCTGATACCAATTGTTGGAAATACTGAGAGGGGGGTGAATTAGTATTTATTTTCAATTATTATTTTTATCAGTTAAAAACATTTATTTTTGGAACACAGAAATAGATAACAGGAATATATGCTTTTATTAATGTGATATTTGCAATAAATCAAGTACAAATATATATATATATTATATATATATATGTGTGTGTGTGTGTGGTTTCAATCAGTTTCCAAGCACCAACTTAGACTCTTTGTGAGGCTCCAACCTCCAGAGCACCAACTCCCAGGACACCAATCCTTTCAGTTATGAGGCACCAACCTCAAGGGCTCCAACCCTCTGTTGTAAACTATCTGGATCTGTTTGGTTGTAATTCTTTGCTCCCAACCCTGCTGGACCTATGACTTACTTCTGTCCTCCTGTTCCTTCCACTTCTGTTAGAACTTCAGCTTCCTTTGTTTCTTACAGTTCACCAGCCACAACCACTTTTTTTCTTTGTTATATAAGTCTGATATGCTGACCTTTGGCTTCCTCCTTACTCGCTTGAGCTTCGGCTTCCTCAATGCTCGCTCAACCTTTTGTCTTCCCTCCTCCGGTCGCTTAAGCTTCCTCTGCGCTTGCTCATCCATCTACGCTCACTTGATTCTTCGGCTTCCCGGTCCATGGCTTCCTCTGTCTATTTGAGTGTTCGAATACTCACAGGACACGTAAATTCAGAAGAGAGGTTGAATTACAAAGAAATGTTGCATATTAAAAAATATCAGAGAGGCCCTTTTTTCTTTAATATTTATACAATAGACTCAATCATTATTTACGAAGGATTTCACTTTTCAACTCCTACCTTCGGTCCCACATTGACTTTTCTCTTTTTAATCAGTGCCTCGTTCTGCACCATCAATTTCTTCTGTATTAGATCCGACGATCAACACTCGGTCCGATCAACACAATCCAAAGGAAGCTTGTTGCGCTGTAGATCTGTTCTCTCCACATCTAACTGTCCCGACTTAACCCAATCAACCCAAAAACCGTCCGTTGATCCTTCGCTGTCAATCAACCCGCGCTAGATCCAATGACCTACATGAATTTTAGGTGAGCCACTTGCAAGGGAAATAACCACCCGAAAAAATGTGGTTTTCTCTTCCACCCGAGTGCTACGTGTCGCTCGGTTAATGGAATTGGGGGAGCTCCTCTAAATACCACTTACTGCCTAGCGTTCACTCGATAACCACGACCACTATTACAAACCCGCTTTTTGGAATATAACCACGTGCGTTAATCAATCACTTAAATAAAGTGCTTAATTGTTTAACTACGAGATTAACACTTAACACAAGCTAATCATGATTTGTGAATAAAAGTGTTAAGCACTGAGATTTATGTTTTTCAGTGGGTATACAAAGAAATATCTGGTTAACTGTTGAACGCGGATACACAGAGTAACAAGAGTCCACACCAGGCACGATAATGATACACACTTGAATCAAATTCATTAATTTAACATCTATTACAGAGTCTTGCCCTCTCAGCTCAATTACAACAGTAAATTGACCTCTGTCTCAAACCCCCTCTAACACTCAACCTCTCGCTTCTCACTAAA
The DNA here is from genome assembly GCA_000404065.3 of Pinus taeda. Classification (NCBI taxonomy): domain Eukaryota; kingdom Viridiplantae; phylum Streptophyta; class Pinopsida; order Pinales; family Pinaceae; genus Pinus; species Pinus taeda. Next base: position 22,143 of record APFE030592375.1, on the reverse strand, counting down.
AACCTAATCATCTCATCTCCCTTGACTTTCCGCTCTTCTCCGGTCTGATATGGCTCCTTTGTTAAGTCCTCTGATACTCTGTAATACTCATGGCTTGGCTGGCTTGGCATTCCTTTGGCTTCTCGTCATGGCTTTCCTCCTTGGCTTCTTGCTCTTGTTTCTTCACGAATCTACTCTGCTTCTCCTTGGCTTCATATCATCATTTAGTATCCTATAATATTGCCATATTGACATTAATGACAATCTAGATCTATAGGAGTTTCCAATTAATGCAATCTACTGACATATATCAAGAAGATTCAAGTATTGATGTTGGCATCGATGAAAACACCATTCTACAAGTAACATTGGGAACTATGGGACTAGGGGATATGGAGCATGACTACAATAATGGGCAAATAATAATCCAAATAGAAATGGAATCTCACTTGCCTTTGAAGTATGTTGGAAGCCACGTTGACCATTAACATAACGCATGATCAACTCAACTTCGATGCTTCCTAGTGTGTAATTTACTAAGTTTGTAGTTGAAGAAGGCAACAATGCTCGATAAATTCCTTACAAATATAGTGACATATTCTCCCATTGATTGAGCAACAAAATAGAACTCATGTATGTCAATATGGAATGTGGTGCAAGCCATATGACCCTAATGTTTTTTATTTTACTAAACCCATGGGAAATACCAATTCTAATGGTGTTAATGTGAACAAAAATGCATATGCAATTCAACATCCTAACAATGTGAACATTATTGTGAGTGGTTGGTGCAATAATTAAAATCAATTCCCATGGATATTGAGTCAATTCAATCATAAACCCACATAATAGTGATTTAACATCCCTAATCACTCCTAGGAAACACTACGTAACTAAAACTGCTAAAATTTATAAAATTTTCACTGCGAAAGCATTAAAACCCTAACTCTGCCGTGGGCACTCTTGCACTTGGCAGTTTTTAGTTAGCATGTATGCGATACTAAAATCCATTACTACTATGTTTAGCACATACAAAACATAAATACACAAATTCACAAATGCACAATGGAATTTAACACAAATACATAATTATGTTGTTCACCATAAGTACAATATTCAACACAGTAAAAAAATATAAATACTTATCTTGTCTAGAAAATCCAATTGGATGCGGGCTCTCCATGTTCCATCCAACAAAGAAACATGAAATATGTCATGAATATGCATGGATGAAGGAAATGCAAGCCTTTATACAATGGAACTAATCCTCTCTAGGATCTCAAATGGTCCACAATAACATGTTGCTAATTTAGCACAATTGCCCAGTTTCACTAAGCTCTTTCGCACTTTGACTCTTAAGAACAAATGATCCCTAATTTTAATTTCTTAATGCATTTATGCTTATTTGCATAAATTTTCTTCTTTTCCTAAGAAACTTTCACATACTGCCTAATTTTCACAACCTACTCTTCCATTTCTTTGAGAAATTCCGGACCAACCCTGAATTTATCTACTAGATCTCTCCAACTCAGAAGAGTGTCACACTTCTTTCCATACGATGCTTCAAACATACTCATATTTAGTGAAGCTTGATATTCATCATTATATGCAAATTCTTCTAGATGTAAATAGTCCTCCCATCTGGACGATTTATCCATCATGTACATTCACAACATATCTTCAATCACTTGATTAACTCACTTAGTCTGTCCGTTAGACTCTAGGTGATATGCTATAGTAAAATTCAAAATTTCACCTAATCTTTTAAATAATACCATCTAAAACTTAGGTGCAAACTTCATATCCCTATCCAAAATAATTTCCCTAGGCACACCATGTAGCATGACAACTTCCCTCATATAAATATAGGCCATGTCAGCTACTTTATACCCTGATTTCACGAGAATGGAACAAGAAAATTTGGTGAGTTTATCAATGAACACCATAATTGCACCATGTCCTTTTTCTATCCGGGGAAAATTAGTAATAAAATATATCGTCACAACATCCCACTTCCACTTAAGAATGGGTATGGATTGCAACAAGCCTGTTGGGTGCTTGTGCTCAATGTTAACTCTTTGACACTCTAAACATTGTGCTATGTAATTTTCTAAATCATGCTTTAATGTAGGCAAAACATACTACTTTTTTACTGCTGTAATAATTTTCGAATAACCTAGGTGTCTTACATAAGGTACCCTGTGCATCTCCTTCAAAATCAACTCTTTCACCTCCTACACATCTGACACATATATACGACTTCTATAGAGAAGAATTCCATCTTCTCCAAGCTCATAATCCATATATTTTGGCTGCTTTTCCACCTATTGCAAACTATTCTTGATAACCAAATATTTTTTTATCTAAGTTCCCAACTTCCAAGGCTCTGGTCATTATATCTATCTTACATGCACTTACTACTAAAGCATGCATCAAGAGCACTCTCCGACTGAGAGAATCTTCCAACTTATTCTCATTTCCCAAAATATATTTAATCTTGAAGTCACATTCAACAAATAATTCCAACCATTTGATTTGTCGAGTATTTAGATTCATTTGTTCAGACATGTCGCAAATCATAGTGATTATCGTGCAACTCAAATATCCAACTCATGAGATATTGTCCCCACATCTTATGGGCATGAATTATGGTTGCTAATTCCATGTCATGCACGACATAATTATTTTCTTTTCCATTCAACTTCCCAGACTCATAACACACCACATGGACATTATGCATAAGCGCTCCTCCTAGACCTTCTCTATCACATCAATGCATACAACGAAATCTTCATTTGTGTCTGTAATCCTCAATACCATAACACTTTTTAACAAAACCTTTAAGCATTGGAAGTTTCCTCACACTTGGAAGTCCATTCAAAGTTTACACCGTTCCTCTGTAATGAAGTGATGGAGTGAATAATCCTAGAAAACCCCCCAATGAACCTCTAGTAATAGCCAACTAGGCCCATAAAAGACCCGACTTATGTAACATTCTTTTGTGCTGGCCATTCTATGATGGACTTAATCTTTTCTGGATCCAAAACTATCTCGTCCTTAGAAATCAAATGGCCCAAATAATGGACATATTTCTAATAAAAATAACATTGATTAAGATGGCATATAGCTGATGTTCTTTGAGCACTTGTAAAACCAACTTCACATATTACTTTTGCTCCTCTTCTGATTTACAATATACCAAGATATCATCCAGAAAAAACAATAACAAACTTATCCAGATATTCTATAAAAACACCATTCATTAAGCACATAAAAACACTAATACATTGGTTAATCTAAAACACACCACCAAGAACTCATAATGTCCACAATGAGTTCAAAAACTTGTCTTATTGATTTCTTCTTCCTTAATCGACAACTGGTGATATCATGACCTCAAATCATTCTTGGAAAATACCTTAGCTCCTGAAAGATGATAACACATATCATCTATCCTCAACAGTGGGTACTTATTCTTAATGGTCACTTTGTTCATTTGACGAAAATCCACACACAACCACAATATTCCATCCTTTTTCTTAACAAAGAGGATTGGAGCACCCCATGGTAATACAGTGGGTTGTATGTACCCTTTCTTTAATAACCCCTCTAACTGCATATGCAATTCTCTGAGCTCTAAAGTACCCATTCTACATGGTGCTTTAGCCACTGGAGCAAATCCAAGTAACAGGTCAATGGGAAAATCTACATCCCTCCTTAGCAGTAATCTTGGTATCTCAATAAACACATTAGCACACTCTTTCAGCACATGAGAATCCTCCAAATAAACTTTTTGATCACTATTGGGTTCCTCTAGATGAGATACCAAATTTTAGCATCCTTTTCTAAGGTTCTTCTTTAAATACAAAATTGATATCTCTCTGATAGATATCGACATAGGGACTCCCTGGACTTGTCTCCACTGCCCCTCATCATCAATACACGTGAAAGGTTTGCTATAATCCAATATCGATGATGATTATCTAGCCAATCCATGTCGATTAGGAAATCATAAGATCCCAAATATGTTTAGCTCAACTTTAGTACTTAGTGCATTCATATCAATTGGGCATTCATTCACCAATTCTATAACTTTTTTCTTTACCCTTGTAGCTAGTTTAACTAACCAAATTTCTCTACCAGTTTTAGATCTATATAATTGTGACTAGTTCCTAAGTCAATTAAAATAACAATAGACTAATTATGTATCTTACCTTTGATTTCAATCATGTGCACCTTATGCTCAACTTGGCTGTTATCCAACACAACACAGATCTTAGGTAGGCTTTTACCTACATTATCTATTGTGTTAGTTGTCTATATGTTACACATAATCCTTTGACTCTCAACCTTATGATAATCCTGGCATGTGCTCAACTCCAGTTCTCATGATGCCTCCTATCTTCTTGGCCTTGAGAACTTTCTTAAAGATATTATCCAAAATTCTTAGCCAATTCAAAATTATGCGACCGTCAACATGTTTTGTTCATCAGTAGCTTTTCGTAGATTTCCAACTTGCGGACTTTTGACACCCGATTAGAAAGTTACATCTTCTAGAAGTTTTAGCTTAAATTAAATTCTTCTCCTCATAATCCGTGTATATTTCTCTTCTTGATTTCTGGAAGTTTACTACCTCCAAATCTAGTTTCTAACTTGCCAAATGGGTTCTACCTGAAATTATTTTTCTTTTGACTATTTACAAGCCAAATTCTGACTCCCAAGCGAAAATATACGATGTTGTAAAGTTTGACCTCTCTTTTCCCCGTTTTCTCAACTATTACAAAGTTAAGTTCTCATATCAACTTCCAAATCGAATTTAATTATTCTCCTATCAAAATATTGTAAAACTTCGCCCTTGCAAGTACACCTTGGGTATCTTGAGTTTCAACATCACTTCCCTTGTTACCATATCAATTCTAGGTTTTCTATTCCCTTTTTTCTATTGTCATTGTGCTCACTACGAAATAACTAGTGCTCCTAGAACCTGGCTGACATGCATTGGTTGGTCCCATACCTAACATGTGGGTCCTTCCTTGTGGAAAATGAGCCGAACACACACTCACCTGGGGGGCACTCCATGCATTCTCGACAAAAAATTAATTAACGTAAAATATTACATCACCAATATATATATTATATATATATATATATATATATATATATATATATTATATATATATATATATATATATATATATATTGGACGTTAGTGGTAGGGCCCTCCTAAATCGATGACTAGGAATTAGCTGATTAGACAACCTTGATGCCATCAAACTTCAAATTTGGGCGAATGTTAACATGAAGCTACACTCCGATGAGATTCAATGGTCCAAATCTCTTTGATCCAATGAATGTCACGTAAATTGGGATCCAACTTCCCCAGCCTTTAATGGTCTCCCACGATTTGATGGGATCCTAGTTCTACCTCATCCTACAGTTCCACTACTGATGACAAAAAACTCCGTCAACATCATGCCCTATTCCATTTCTCTGTTAAGGTTTTTCCTCCATTCCTCGATGCCTCTTTTGCTTGCAATGACTCCTATGGTTGACGACCTTGCCTCTATGGTGTTATGGCCCAACCACCACACCCCTTGGGAAATGTTATGGCTTTCCTTCATGTCCTAGCTCCTCGATGTGGCTCTTTCTTTCGTGGCTTGAGGTATCATTCCGTGGTTGATGCCTTGGCCCTTTGGCATTGATCCACCATGAAATCATGGCTTGTGGGCTTGCTTTCATGGTTTTTGGTCCGCCTGTGGGTTCCACAATGGAGCTTTTCAACAATGCTTCGAATGTGGCCCCCAAATTACCTCATGGAATGGCGCACCAAAACGCTCCCTATGAGGCAAGCAGGGGTTCCACCTGGGAATTCTACCCCAATATTTTTTTTAATAAAAAACAAACAAATAAAAACCCCCTCATGCATAGAAATGGGGACGTATGCACAAATTTTAGCCCTTTAAGGCTAAAATTGGAAAAAAAAAATCTTGTTATTACACATATTCACTCTTTCTGGGTCCTTCTAGTGTACCTGTGCTCTTTTCTGGGGCAAATTTTAATCAATTCCACCATTGTTACTTTTGTCAAACAATTAATGGATAACTTGCAATTTCTTCAATTTGCCTTGAATCTAGCCCATTCAAGCCCAATGTTGTAAACTGAGCCCTGACACAACCTTGTAACACCGCCAACCACTCCTGGAAAACGCTACATAACTAGTACTGCAGAAATTTATAAAATTTTCATTGTGAAAGCGTTAAAACCATGCCATGACTGCTCTTACACCTGACAATTTCCGATTAGCATGAACGCAAAAGTAAAAACCATTTCTACTATGTTTACATATAAAACATAAATACACAAATGCACAACATAAATGAACACATAAACACATAATTATGCTGAACACTCAAACTAGGGTTTCACCATAAATACAATATTCAAACAATACAAAAATATAAATAGTTATCTTGCACAAAAAATCCAACTAGTTGTAGGCTCTCCATGTTCCACCCAACCATAGACCTTGTGGTTCAAAAATCTCAACCATGGGTCACCCCCAAGTCAGGGCTACAACTCCACATGAAACAATTTTAACCAAAAATTAGCAATACATCAACAACCAAGGTACCAACCCAACAACCACTGCTCCAACTACACACTCTGCTTCCTCCGAACCTACACCCAAACGACACACCCCATCTTTGCGCCCTACTAGTCCCTCGATGATGCTCGCCTTCTAGGGCACCTTACGACCAATTAAGAATGTCTCAAATTTGGGCTTCTAGGAGCTAAAGGTGCTTCGAGGGCTTCAAGGCACCCTTCTAGGCCATAATCAACTTAACTTTTGGTGAATTCCAAAGCTCAATCATAGGGCCCACCAATTGGTTACTATAAACTAAGTTCACTAGAACTCCATTCAACTACAGAGTCCAAACACAAGGCTCACACACTAAAATCCCCAATTAATTCTAGAACCCCACTAAAAGGTTCACCAATTGTTTAATAACCAAGAATCAATCATCGTTCACCTCTAAGCCTTTGCATGGAAAAAAATGAATGATTAACCTCCATAGGCAAAATACTCATTCTTTAAATATACATGGCCTCTCTCTGCCATGTAGCACCCTTGACGTCACATGGGCCCACAGTGCCCTTTTCTCCCCAAAACCAAACACACCATCCCGTTGCCTTTGCCACCATGGAGTTGCACTACCCCCCATACACTTTTACCATGGAGTGGGCTCCACAACTAGTCTATTTTATTATTATTTTATATGTACAACCATTTACATCATATTTACAATCTTGGCCCTCTAGCAACTTAGTGAAAACTGGCATATTTATACCTAGGAACACTAGTGTTAATTTTCCTTAGGGCTATAATGTTCCTTTCTTTGATAATTTCATTTCATTATTGATGATCCCCAGTATTGCAACAAGAATGTTGCAACTCCCAAGGCTACCAACTTAAATTATCAACCCGGGGTTCGTACAAAATTAAGAGGTGTCGGCACTATATGTGCAACATACAATGTGTACTTATTTCTTTGATATGATGTAATGGAGTGAATGACCTTAAAACAAAGCCTAACTTATTACAGAAATGAAAATGTTACTTTGAAAAGAAATTAATCCTAGGCAAGAACAATAATTTGTAATTGAAATCCTAAGAGCATGAATTCAAATAAATATGCCTTATCTACTTTGTAAAAAGGCATGTCATAATTGGTGTTTATTCTCCCTCAATCATGGATTTAGATCCTAGGGGTCATGATTCAAGCCTAAGAGACAAAAACCAAGTTTTTGGAGCAAATCTGGCCATGTTTACATGCGTTACAAGAGTGCTACAGGCGAAACAAAATTGGTGTGGGAGGAGATAATTCACCGAATGACCAAGTAAATCAAATGAAAATTGGGTGGGAATTTTTTATTTATTAATTAGGATGTCTTAAGACTCCATTCGAAGTGGAATCACTCCAAAATACCCTTGTTAACACATGCTAAAAAATAACAGAAAATTACTACTCTAAAGAATAGAAATTCAAGAACTAGTGAGCTAGTTAACTTGTCAAATGCCTAACCTAATCAAGTGAGAATGCATTGGGGTGAATTTCGTTATTAAATTAAATGTTTTTATGACCTAATCCAAGTGGAATAAACTCAATTTAATCTCATTAACATGTTCTAAGAATATCATAAAAATACTACTTTTTGCTACAAGGGACTTCTAGAAATTCTAGATTTGTGAACTAGTAAACCAATCCAAGTAGCTCAGTGATGAATATGAATTTCAAAATCTATTATAAGGATGCATCATTATTGTGACTCTGTAAATAATCTTTAAAAAAATCACTTCAATCATTTAACCCAATCCTACAACAAAAATAAACATCAATACTAAATGCAAAAATATGGAAAACAAGAATAAGAGATGCATGTGAATAAGAAGTGAAAAGAAGAAAGACAAAGTATACAAAAGGTTTTGAGGCTCTTGGTGATCCAGGTGGATGTTGGTAGCCCCCCGCCTATTCCACCTAGACCTTTAGTCAATTTCAATTGTTTCCTTGTTTATTTCAGCATTTACTATTTTTAGTAGTTTTCGGGCCCTGAACTACCGGAGCAGTTTTAACCACCTAAACGACATTTTTTTTTAGGTCTGCATCAGTCCCATAACCATAGGTAGGGGCCTACCACAAATATTGTAGTAATCAGAGAGAACTTTCCAACAAGGTATCATACGTGCCAAACGAAGATAATATGACCAAGTTATGACCCCGAGAAGTTGGTTGCCCAACTGACCCCAACGAGGCCCACAAACTCTTGGCATTCCATCTCCTGGGCTTAGGGTTTTGATTGTTTACGATTTTCCCTTGTTGTTAAATAATAAGCAGGCCCTTAAGCCTCATTGTAACACAATTCGGAGGCATGTAGCCACCACATCTCTTCTCAGAGATAAGCTACCATCGCCCGAGCTAGTTTATTTCCATTCTTTTTGTAAGCATATTTCAATATTATGATATTAATGAAATGAAATTTTTATTTCTGCTGCATCTCTGTATTTATGATTATACATGTAATTTGTTGCGTTTTTGTTTACGTTCAGACCACCTGGGATGGCCAAGCCCAAGGATACTCAAATTCCTATGAAGAAGAACAAGGTTTAGAAGCTAAAAATGGCACCAAACTTCATTATTTGAGTCAATCCAAGTACATACCTTCTAATGTAGCTACAAAAATACAAGTTTTCTCCACAAGAAGACTAAGAAATACATTCTTCCAGAGGAAAATTTGAATTGATACTTATACAAAATGATGACGAAGCATTCTCCTTGAAAGGAGGAAGCTTTCCCCTCCAAAATCCCTCAAATAGTGGCTATGGTTCCCAACACTAGGAATTTGCATTAAATGATAGGGGACACATTCCTAAATTTTCTCAATCACTGGAGCTCCATAATTTTTCAATGATTTCATGATATTTTGTTCATTTATTATCCAATCTTAATCCTCCTGTAGTAGGGAGCACGTCCCTAGATTATTTCCTCCAAATCTTCATAATTTGCCCAAAATTCTCACAATATTGTTCAAAAATAAATAATATTAGACACGTAATATGCAATCATCTCTAAACCTTCCTAAGAACATATTAAAGAAAAAAAAAAAACATTATTAAGTGTAGAAGGAGAGGTTTAATATCACCTTCATGTGCCTAAGAAAAGTTAGATGGGCCTTAATTTGTATCTAATTTGGGGGTCCATCAATTATTTCCATATTTAATTCACCCCATAGCATCATAACATTATTCAAAAGAATATGAAACTATATAGAAAGAACACTATCATCATCAATGCAGCGCAACATAAAGGAACAATAAAAGAAAAACATTCACACATAGAGACACCAGGATTGGTCAGAGATTAGGGAAAAACCCGCTATGGGGAAAACCCTTTCAAATTCTTCTTCTTATTAGATTTTCAATGAATGATTTAGCAAGGAGAGAGTACAATGATCCATATCTTCAACCATAAATCTATCCAGTAAAAACAAGTAAACAACATTCATGAGATTAACCCAACAATGCCAATAATCAAAACTCTAATTCAGGAACCTGTAGTCAACTGTCACTGTTTGTAGTCAACTGCCGAACTCTATGGTCAACGAACAAAAGCTTTGGGCAACTGAAAATTCAACCTTTAGGTCCTAATCGTAGGGAAGATGTGTCATGCATGTGGTTGAAAGGCTTCAGTCAAAATTTATCCATGACATGCCTACGACTGCAGTCGAAATTTCTCCATGACATGCCTATAGTTGATACCCAAAAGCCTAAAAACAAAGATGTGAGCTTTAGACCCTACAATTTCGGACCAATGCCAACCAGTCTCTGCAAACTTTCCTCAAACCTGTGGGAGCAAAACTAAGAAAGAGAATAGAAGAATGATCCAAGATGATGTCGTGATGAGGTTGAGGTCACTTGTATTTATAGCCTTCCAAGGGTGTCCAATTATATTTTTGGTTGACATGATCAAACATGCACATGTGGGATTTAATTCAAAAATACACTTTCCCTTGTCCAAATTAAGTGCTTTAATAGTAAAAATTGGTCCTCTAAAAAAAGTAATCTTGTCCCATGGTTGGAATTTGTTACTGAGTTGCCAAATTAACAACTAGCCCCAAAATCTATAAATATAAACACATAGGCATATAGGTCTGTAAAATAACTCCGGCTCACCAGCCTGTTAATTATATACATCCGACTCACCAACCTATCAGTTATATACATTCATATCACTAGCCTAAATATCAATGTACATGTATTTACATTTTCATAAACGAGAAAGGGTGTTACAAGCGATAGGGTGGAAGTAGTGCAACCAAGGCCACATTGGAGAATCATTAAATTATATTTAAGGAAATACTTTATTATCCTTGTAAATCCCTAATGTCAAAGGACATGTGGTTGATGGGTTTTGGACAACAATGTTTGACAATGAAATATTTGAAGAGGTGTCTTCCCTTGAAAATGACTTTTGGTGTAAATATGAATAATGAACCTCTAAAGGGAAAATTGTAATTTAAAATAAATTCAAAAGCCTACTTTTGTAGAAGTGAAAATATATGATACTTTAGTGAATTATCCATCAACTTAAATTGTAGGAAGAAAGGGATGGTGTTCCCAAGTGAATTACTATAAATTTGTTCATCCAAAGCCATAAACAGTTTGCTTATAATTTTGATACATATCTCACCAATTCTTGTTCCTTCACCTATAACAACATATTGTAAAAAATGCTTTAAACAATTCAAACAATTCAATAATGACGCAAATGGATTTTGTGCATTAAAAATTTGATGCATGATAATGTATAGGTTTTGAAATCTATAAGTCTCTTTATATCAATAAACATATATTTATTTTTGTAATGTACAATAAGTGCTTCTTTTTGCATTTGTAAGTGGATTTTATCCCACATATTTCATGCATAAGTTGTTGAATTTGCATGTATTACATATTCAAAACAAGCTCGTCTCCTTATTTTTTTTGCTAGCAAAGGGAAATTATATGTGGAGGGGCTTATCTCACCTTGATGATCCTCCTATGAAATAAGGTCACACTTCTAGTTGTATAAGTTGAACCATGAAATGAGGCTTCTGATAACATGGCAACTTTATATGTAAAATGTGGATGACATGTTTAAGATTAATATTACAACATTCCAAAAATTTGAGAACTTGAAAGATAATATTTTCTCTATTGAAGAGTGCACAAACTAATGCCACTAAATCTCCAATGATTTTTTTTACCTTAAAAAATATTTGTTACATAAAAAATAATAGGCTCGAGAGATGCTATTGTGAGTAGCAGGGAAGTAACCCCTAAGGAGGAGACAAACCATTTGAGGTACTTGTAACGGAAAACAACAAATAACGGCATGAGCAAGACAAAAATGGTATAACATGGACAAAAAGAATTCAAAACCCAAATGTTCCACTAAAATTCTCTCTCAATTCCTTATGAGGCAAAAATAAAAGCAAACTTGCAGTGAATTCAAAGAAGGGTACTAAACAAATGAACAACCAAATGGACTCTCCTAGGGATAGTAAAATGGAAGAATCTAAACACAAAATGAAGCTAGTAGTGTAGATAAAGAACCAAACTTCAAAACCTATAATTAACACGGGACATGTTATATCAAAGGAATAGTGTGATATTGTTGCACCAGACAAATCCCTCTTGCGGACAAGAGCGATCTCCCTAGATCCTTGATGAAAACTAGAAATAGGCAAGACAATTGAACTGATTCTTTCCCCAAGTTGGAATTGTTTTAATTATAAGAATCAAGGCTAATGGATGAGCCTCTTACCTATTTCACGAAATGCTCAATGAAGATCACTTGTTGTGATTTGAAGCAGCTCCTCAATGCTTGATAAGACTTGCAAACATAGACCATAAAAGGATCAAAAGCACATGCGATATAATAATCCAAACAAAACTTAACCTAATGACCAAGGAAATTAGGAATTTAATTTGCCTTAATATACATTATAAACAATTATAAACCATTCATCACTCTAATAAGACAAATTGATAGGAGAAAGTGTTCATTTGTATTAATAAAAGATAAAGAGGAGCCTTACAACCTTCGCCTTGATGCTGTGAGGTCCCTCCCAAATGCCTTAAATCTCCTCCTTAGACAACAAGATTTCCAATTTGAAACTAACAACATAAGTTTATCTTCTCTGAGTTCTCCCCTCCTCAATTCCTCTAGTCATTTTATAGGCCAAGAGGAAGAAGTTTCAGATCCAAAAGATGAGGATGAGACTCCTTAATTGAGGGATTAGGTTTCCATGAGAAAAGGGATTAATATGCATCATATGAGGGTTATAGTTCGAATAATCATCACTTGGAAGCTTTTAGTTGGGAAATAATCGACCAACTATGTTTCTCGAATGTACTTTTTATTTTTACTTTCTTGAATTCACCTGCGCGAGTTTATAGTGGCAGACCGAATGTAGCTCTACGATGTTCTCAGAGTTAATTCCAGCGAATGCACTGGAAAATCTAGAAAAATCAGTGCATGTGAAACTTAACAAGGTGTGACAACTATTGTCCCCAAATTTCTCATCCACTTCAATATATTTTGGGTTGTTTGACTTCTAAGGGAGTTCATTCAAACATGTTCACGGATGGTAAAAAGACCCATAAACTGATCAAGTGTCATGGCAAAAAATTGACATGTAACATATTGCCCCCTAAAGTGCAAAGTCTGTAAAATAAGCTTAAAAGATTGAAGCGCTTTATCATTCCAAGGATCGGATCAGAGACAATGGTCAAAAACCTACAGGGAACATTCAAGGATTACAATGCAAATGTATATATATAATCATCATTGAGGTAGGCATTCCCATACTCAGAGTAAAGCGAACTCAATGAACAAGCATGGAAAAACCAAAATCATATAGATAGTAGACACATCATGGACACATCCATTTGTCATATATAGGTCTACATAATCATGAATATAAAATCTCCTCGCAACCTGGATTGATGAAACTAGATCCAGGGTCTTGATCTCCATCTCTCGATCCATAGTACGAATCTAACCATGCAAGTGAATGTTTCGAAGTAGAACATGGCAGAAACCACTTGATTACCAGTCAATGATATGAACCGTTAACAAGTGCGAGAGAAACCACCAATAATGACAATGGTTCTCAAGGTACTTCCATTACAATCTATGAAGTGCAAATAAGTGATATGAAGACGAACACTCATAGAATTGTTCGATCGAAGGCAAATGATGAAAACCTATTGTCAAAGGCAAGAAACCTGCCATTAAGGCATGTAGCTCTCAAGGTACTGAAGGTTTGTAGATCAACTTCCTAGATAATGAGTTGAAGTCAATAGGAAGCGACCCGTCGTAGGAAAGCCTACGACATAAAACAAAATGTCAAGTTTTGAAAATAGTTTGCAAGGACTGACTCAAGGATGGACGACGCGATTGAAGGCTAGAATTTGCAAAGGAATTTTGAACTGAGGTTGAACTTCTCTTGAACACATAACGACACGACAACTGACGTGGCAGCATTTGACTTAACGATAATACCAAAAATCGTGAAGAATTTCAATGAGGTTCGATTAATTGTAAGACAAATGGATTTCCCAACCCGAACATGAGTGTGATAGAGTGTTGTGTTCAAGAGTGACATGCTACCTTTAGAAATGACAATGTAAAATGGACACCTTTTCCCAATTCCCCCCACCATTACTAGCAAGTGCCTCTTTATTTTTTACAAGCTTGAGGAGGATAACATATGCTTGGATTATAAGCTCATCCTTCTGATGAGTCCATCGAAGTATTTTTAATGAACCCTAAGAAGGAATGGTTTGCTCCTGTTATTCTCAACGGGTCCTATACTACTTAGTTTTTACGAGTCTAGTAAAGGAGTAACTCAACGTTGTTTTCTTTTAAAGAGTTTGAAAAAGACACCAAAAGGAAACTAATTTAGTTCTTTTACCACAAAATTTTAATGAGTCCGGAGAAAGTAAAGCTCGGTGTTTTTCAGTTTTAGAGAATCAGAAGAAAAACATAAGTAGACTCCATCAGGTTCTTTTTCATAAGTTTTAGTCCCTCGGGTCCAAAAAAAGATAAAATAATACAAGAGAGAACTCTATTGACCATGTTCGATCAACATGTACCTTCTTTCGTAAATAGTCCTAACTCAGTTCGTAAGAGGGGTAAACTTATACTGAGAGGACGATTGTTCATTTACTTTTACGAGTTCGAACAAGCAAGTACTCGGTAATCCTTTCATTTTTAAAAGAGTCTGAAAATGGATAAAAAGAGGACTCTATGATTTTTCGCTTTTCGTAAGTTTTTTAAGAGCATGAAAAGTGATAAAAGTCAGCTAAATAGTCAAAATGATTTATCCTCGCTTTGTAACCTATCCTACACATTTAAACTCAATAAATTGTTATAAATACTAAAAATATAAGATTTTCCCTCCTAAAATATTTTAAATATAAAAATAATATTTTTTGGCTTAAAAATCCTATAAAAGTGGGAAAAGTAAATTATTTTTTACCATTTGCATTTTTACCATTTTAGAGCAAAGAGAGGAGTTTTTACCACCAGAATTCCAGGACTGATTCCAACCTAACGGGTGGATGAAATCGCGAACTGTTTCTTCCAGGTAGAAGATCTCTCCTTAACTTATCTTTTCATCTGTTTAAAATTCCATTTTAATCTTTCAGTTATTTTTTTGGGGCAATATTATGTCAAAAAATGTGCCCTCGGTCTTGCGCTGGTTTCTTTTAGTTGGGCTCACGTAGGCTAGTAAATTTTTCCACATGTAAAATCACGGCCCGCGCAGATTTTTTTTGGAAAAATCCGCACATCTGCGCGCTGTCTGCAAAATGACGGCAGTGCAAGCAGAGGGTTTATTTTTTCCAATATTTTGGCCTCAGAAAACATTGTTGGCATTATGATTCAGGTGTTGTCCTTGATGGCAACTCACTCAGAGGAATGATACAGGTGATGGCAACTCACTCAGAGGACAGATCATAGTGCA
>APFE030592371.1:0-28601 GCA_000404065.3 Pinus taeda | reverse complement strand
CTCTACTGTAGAGTTTGATTCTTCCTCCTTTAGCTCAAACTCTATCTTCTCAGGTTCCTTTGGTTGGACTTCATGTTTAATAACATATTTCACCTCTCTGAACACCACATCTTGGTTGTACACAACCTTCCTTGTTACTGGATTCCAAGTCTTATAACCCTTCAAACCATCCTTATACCTAATAAAGATGCACTTTTCAGATTTACTATCCAACTTGGTTCGTTTATCCTTTGGAACATGTACATATGCATCACATCCAAATACCCTCAGATGTGAAAAAGAGGGTTTCTTACCAGTCCATACCTCTTGTAGAGTCTTATCCTCCAACGCTGATGAAGGTGACCTGTTGACCAGGTAACATGCAGTATCTACTGCCTCTGCCCAAAATTCCTGTCCTAACCCGGCACCACTGAGCATGCTTCTTGCCCTTTCCATCAACGTCTTATTCATTATTTCTGCAACTCCATTTTCCTAAGGTGTATATGGAGTAGTCTTCTACTGTGCTATACCACACTTCTTACAAAATTCTTCAAATTCCTTACTGCAAAACTCTCCACCATTATCTGTCCTCAGCACCTTTATCTTCTTCTCTGTCTGGTTTTCCACCATAGCCTTGAATTCTTTAAACCTGCCAAAGAATTCAGATTTCTTCTTAAGGAAATATATCCATGTATTCCTTGAGAAGTCATCTATAAATGATACATAGTACATAGACTTACCCAGTGATGGAACCTTCACAGGTCCAAACACATCACTGTGCACAAGCTCTAATATCTGTTTCACCCTCTTACTTCCAGAGGGGAAACTCACCTGATTCTGCTTCCCATATACACAATTTTCACAGAAATCAAAATCCAGAGAGCTATTACTCATACCTTCTACCATACCTTTACCATGAAGTATTAGAAGGCCCTTCTCTCCAATATGTCCAAGCCTTTGATGCCACAACATGGTCCTCTCTCCAGAGACGACTAGATTTTCTGCTCCACTTTCAAGAACCACAAAACTGTTGCACTCATCAACAACAATGCTACCTTGTAGCTTGTACAGAGTTCCAATCTGAACTCCCCGCATCAATACTAATGCTCCTCAAACCATCTTGCAGTTATCCTTCTCTAACATTGTTTTTACACCTGCATCATCCAGCTTGCTTACAGAAATCACATTTCTGGCCAATGCAGGAATATGTAGAACACCTGGAAGTGTTCTAACCCTTCCACCTTGCAACTTCAACTTTACTTTTCCACGACCAATGATTCTAGCCTTCCTGTCATCCCCCAAGAATACATCACCACCATCATATTTCTCATACTTGCATAACAACTCTTTATGGGGGGTGAAGTGAAATGAAGCACCTGAGTCAATCAACCATGCCTCGTGATCTACATGTGTACTTGAAGAAGCCAAGTACACATCCCCACCTTCATCTGAAGTGGGTTTCACCTCTATAGGAGGAGCATCATCATATCCCTTTCCTTTATCAAGAGCTTTAGATTTACAATCCCTTTTGAAGTGCCCTTCCTTTCCACATTTCCACAGACCACCTTTAAAGGTTTTCCTGGAGATTTAGATCTCCCACTCGATGACTTATTTTTGTTTATGTTTTGGGACCATCCTCGTACAGACAAGGCATCACCATTCTGGATCTCCATATTTTTCTGTCTCATCTCCTCCATTAGCAAGGATGAGACTATTTCATCAAAATGCAAGGCAGTTGCATTGCTACCTATTGCAATAACCAGACTATCCCACGAATCTGGTAGAGAACACAACAAACTGATGCACTTATCTTCATCTGAACTTTTAATATCAATAGATGCTAACTGAATTACCATAGTATTAAACACATTCAGATGCTCTGACACTGAGTCTCCATCTTTCATCCTCAGGTTATACAGCGTTTTCTGCAGGAACAGTTTATTCACCAAAGACTTAGATTGGTACAAAGTCCCTAACTTGTCCCACCAAGCCTTTGTCGTAGCTTCCCCTGATACATTCAGCAATACTGAATCTAAGACACACAATCGTATTGTTCTCTTTGCCTTCTGATCCAACTTCTTCCATTCTTCATCGGTCACTCCAGTTGGTTTATTACCTAGATCTACCGCGATCCACTAATCTTTATCCACCAATAGATCCTCCATCTTGAATTTCCACAACTCAAAACTCTGACCATTAAATTTCTCGATCTCTATCTTTCCACCACTCGCCATCTTCTTTCACCACCAGAATCAATCTTGCAGATCTCCCACTGAACAGGATCTACCACAGGCCCGAGCGAAACCCCTCGGCAACAAAGGCATCCCCTTGAAGCCAAAAAAAACTATGATACCAAATGTAGGTTTTAACCCCATACAGAAATTACCTGCATACGAATTCTAAAACACAAAAAAAAAAAAAAATGTGAGATCATAACACATATACACAGAGATTTTCCCTTGGATCCCAAAACAGGACTACTAGCTTGATTTTTCATTATATTCCTTTCAATGTTACAATACATATTTATACATGCCGAAGCATCCAATACCATGGACCGAAAACCATCGCATCCAATACCATGGATTGAAAAACCATCGCGTCCAATACCATGGACCAAAAACCATCGCATCCAAAAAACATGTACGAAAATCATGCACAAAACCATAGGTGAGTCCACCCAACCTAACATAGGGTCCAAAACCAAAATTTTCCAGGGCGCTGCCCCGGACCCCATAAAGTGGGGTTACGGGTGCCCTTTAAACCTCCTATTAACTAAGTGGAAAGAATATAACACAACCCAACACGACAATCATTCTAAGGTTCAAGCAGTGGAAGATTACATTGAACATCAACAAGAAGTTCTCTAGCTCTTAAAGGATAACCTCACTTTGGCACATAATTGAATGAAACAAAAGGTAGATCAACATCACAACAAAAAGAGTTTTGATGTAGGAAACTAGGTATTTTTATGGCTACAACCATACAAACAAATGCCCCTCAAGCAATCTAAGAAGGATAATAAATTATAACCAAAGTACAATGTTCCTTAGAAGGTGTTGCAAAATATTGACACTATGGAATACAAATTGGAGATTCATGCATCTTCCCCAGTGTACCCAGTTCTCCATGTTTCATACTTAAAGAAGGTCATAGGTGACAAACTCCTAATTCAAACAATATTGCCAAAAATTAACAAGAAAGGAAAAATCATATTGGGACCTGAAGCAGTCACAATATCAAGAACCTACCAGATATGAAATTGATCAGTTTTAGAGTATCTCATCAAGTGGAAGAACTTACCTACTAAAGATTCCATGTGGGAGGATGATAATTTTATACAGAAGCATCCAGAACTACTCAAGCATTGAGGAAAACACTTTTTTGGAGGAGAGAGGCATGTTAGGTCCCTATACGACTAGTGTTAACCCTTATTGTTATTAGTGCAACCCTCTTATTGTTATTGTTGTGTCGATGTAGTCCCCATATTATTATTATTGTGCCCCATAGAAGCCCACTATTATTATTGTTGTGCCCTTACATTACTATTGTTATGTCATCTATGATTATATTGTGACCCCTTAGACTCCTATATATAGAAAGGAGGTTTTTTCATTTGAATCATCCAAGAATTCTTCATTTGTGTAATGTAAAGGAGGTTTCCCCCTCGAAGAGGGTGATTTTGAAGTCATTTATCTATATTTTCTATCTTTTTGTGAGCTGGTTACATAACATACTTCCTACATATGTATTTGAGTATAAGTAAGTTTCTAACCTCCTTGATGAGATGAAATGTGTAGATCCTTCTTGAGGATCACTTTGAGATGCAGATCGGGAAAGAGATAAATAGGTACTTAATGAAAATATGATAAGGTGCTTCAAATGACCTTTGTCTAATGAGTAGGTGCTCAGGTATTTGAATACCGCAAGATATTCATGGTATGTTGTGTTTTAGCTATTGGCTCGGTAAGCCCTAAGGTATGATGAGAATGCCTCTTTCTTTAATGGCTCATACATGCATATGAAATTGACTTGGATATATGTCTCCTATGATGAAATTATGCACTTGGTGTTGAACATTTAGAGCTTCTTGAATTCTATGAGGATGTTTAATGTTGATACGTTGATCCTCTTGATGTTTGGCTATCATCTATGATCTATCTATTAGATATCTTGATCCTATAAAGAAGGCTAGCACCTTGGCTCTAGAAAATGATACTCTTGATACTTGTCATGATGGATTTCATATAGAATTATAGTTCATTGACTCCTATACATGAGTCTGCTAGTAATGATTGTGATAAGCATGATGAAAGTATATGGAAAGAGTGATTGACACTAGACTTGTTGAATGACCTAATTTGATCTCATTGGTCATGAAGAGCATGATAACATTTATGTGAGAGGTATAAGTGTATGATTGATATTTCATATCTCTTACTTCTTGTGGTTTTGTCTTGATGGCATATGGTGAAAATAGATACAGTAACTTGATGGAGTGACTTGACATAAAATTTTATTGTGTCAATAATCTTTGAGAGATGATGTTGCATTTTTATGTTTCTTTTAGTCTAACCTTTGATGAAAGATTGATGTCATGATGCTGATAGCCATATGTTTATGATCTAACATATCTACTATTGTATGACTCTGCTAGAGATAGGGTTGTTACGTGAATGAAGATGAATGATGCAGATCCCCAATCAGAGGGAGAATATATTCGCATTACTATTTGTGTTCTATGCTGTTGAAGTATGATTTATGTGCATCTGACAGTATTGATATTCAACAGAGTCTTAGATTTGAAGCCTGTATAGAAATTAGTGTTTCTTCTGTGGTCGTAGTCACAAATTTAGGATATCTCATCCCTAGATGCATGCATGCTAAGGCATAGACATTGTCCACGCAGCTAAAGTAACTCTCATGCTAACCTGAAGAGAGCAACTAGAGGTTTGACTATTGTTGACCATTATTTGAAGCTTTCTAAAGTTGTCTAAACTCTCAATCATGATGTCCCTGACATATTATGCCACTGTTAACTGATTTCTGAAGTTAAATTGATGATCATATAATGAAGTATTGTGCATGAAATCAGATGGTCACTTGGAAGATGTCAATACCACATATGTATTGCCAATAACAACAAGATTTGCTAGAAAGAAAATCTTGAATGTTTGTTGTAACATGAACATGCAGACTGAACTTGTGTTTGCAGGTCACCGAGACATACAGATAGATATGTCACTATGTTGGAATTATTCGGTATTACTGGTATATATGAAAAGTGTTTTGTCATGATGCTTGATAACAACTTTAAATTGATGATTGAGATGTTCTTTAACTATGGATCCCTCTACGATAGCATTTGGACCTGAATTGATGTCTAGTGATCTGATTTGATGATTGTTGATTTTCCCTCATATCGATACTATGTGGGCATGATAACATATGTGGAAATTGGCCTCCTTGTTCTTAGAACAATGGTTGAAGTAATGGAACCCAAATGACTCATCCTTGATGTATGCATTTGTACCTAGTGACAGGATGACTTATGTTATGATTATGAGAATGACTTAATCAAGTTCGGATTGATAATGCATGACTTGTTGGAATGATGGAGTCATGATTTGATATGAGCTCCACCCGTCTCCTGGTTGAAATTATTATTACTATGATAATGATGAATTTTGATAATGGTCATGATTTGGCTTCTAAACTCTAATGAGTTGAATTTGTTGTTGATGGTACAACATTGAGTTATGTAAGGATGATTATGTTGGATTATCAGGGCATTATGCTTAGAGAATTGTAATTTAGATAGGTTAGATTTGATAGTTATCTGATGAAGTCAGGATGATGAATTCCAGGGTATGGCTTTGATATTGATTATGGTTTTGGTTTTATATCCTGATGATCTACTTGTGATAGGTAATGAGCCTATGATGATCTAAATCAGAGGGAGATGGCTTATGAAGCCTGAAATGATGTATCATGGCATGGTGAATTGATTTCTAGAATTTGGGAAAGAAATTCCATATTGCAAAGTTATTGGAAAATGTTTTTGAATAATTAAAATTGCAAATCCTTGGATACTCTAATTTGAAGTTCAAGATGTAGTTGAACTTGACATGGCATCTAATGGTTGAAGCATTGATATTCTGTTTTGAACATCCATCTGTATATGTATGATGTGCATAGAACCTGAATAAATTCATGAGTGAGTTGCTTCACTAATATAGAGTTTCCATTGAGCATTCTTTGAAATATTTGCATGAGGTATTCTATTTTGAGAATGAGATATTTCTCCTACGATATGTATTTGCATAGATGTATTGTCGATATTTGAGATTGTTGTTGATAAGCATGTTTGGATGTTGCTTTAGTATTCGACCAGCCATGATATCTTGGATGAGAGGTCCGTAACATGACCGAGGTTGATCATGATGTTGCTAGCATGGCTAGCTGTGAGGCAGGATACAAAATCTCCTTAGGGAGTTGTTTGGGCATGATAAAGATATGACATGGATACATTGTGATGATCTGATTGGTAGTAAGTCCCATATTTATAGTTGGGATTGAGATACTGTCATTTATTGAGACATTGCACCTCTTTGAAACAAGCTCAGATTTTTGGTTGGTACCTCCTTGAGAGGGAGGATGATTATGGTACCCTTTTGTGATTCATATGATTATATATGATCTGACATGATATTTCATTTGATGTTCTGTATGAATAGGAAACAACTACTATTGAGACAAGTTGATGATGAGAGTAGCGTTGATCGAGGACACTGAGAAAACTCTTCCTACCCTACTTGAGCTCCCAAGGTGAGGAATTGTGATAGAGAGCTCCTAGGGTTGAGGGACCTATGAAAAATAGGGTGTTACCCTATCTGTTACCCAGGGTTGAATAATGTTGCCCCCTTATATTTATAGGGTTAGAGAATGTTGCTCCCCTATCTTTATAGTGTCGAAGAATGTTGATCCCCTTTTGGTATTTGTAGATTATACCCCAGTTGGCATCATACTCTCAAGCATGCTAGCTTGATGGGAATACCCCTCCTTGTTTTGACCAGTGAGTTGAGAGTGTACTTGGGATGTACAACCCAAGTCGATTATGATGAAGGTGTTCTATCACATGACTATTGTAGGTCATCGATGGGAAGATCAGTATGCAATAGGATGGGTTCAGATAACCTGATATGTTTCCAGGTTGAGGGTAAGCTCCTTGATGAAATTCTAGGGTCAAGGGTATACTCCCCTGTGTGATGAGTTATCCTATTTCTTGGTATGTGTGGAAGTTATTGCTCCCTGATGTGGTTCCAGGTTGAGATGTTCTCCTTGATGATATGCTCTTCGATGACGATTTATGATGATATTTCAAGTAGTAGCCTACTGATAGAGATTCTAGATAGCAACCTGATTAGATAAAGGGTGGTAGCTTAAGCTCCCCTCTGGTAACAAATTCTTCTTCTTCTAGATCCGAGAATGTTCAACATATGAGCAAGAACAATCAAGACACAAGAAGGAATAAGAAAATGATAGATTGAGATGTACAATGATGATTTGTGGTGATGATACAATTCATATGGATATGGAATGATGACCACATGGCAGAGATGATCTGTGATGATACGTGATGACACTCAAAGATTCTAGAATGACATATTGTTCGATGGACAAATATTGTAGTTGGAATTTTCCCTAGTTGAGAGGGAGTGTTAATTTTTGTAACTGTGGTAAAATTCCACTTTGGATAGCTCCAATGACTGAGATAATGATTTCATTAGATTCCTATTTTAGAGAGGACCAAAATCAACTTAAATATCACTTAATTTGGTTAGGGAGAAGTTAAGTTTTGAATTATTTTATTCATTCATTCATTCATTATGGAACAAGTCGGCCCTAATCACATCAGTAACTACTTGGGTCAGCCTTAACCCCAAGTGAACCCTCAGGAAAGTCTATAAATAGAAGATAACTCAAGATCATTTAGGTACACCTTCTCTTCTCTTTTGTCTCGGTTTGCATAGGTTCGACGAAAGGAGTTTGCTCAAGGGTTTGAAATCATAGGTGAAAGTTTCGCTCTATGTTAGGATCTTCTCAATCTCGGTCACTGGCATAGAACATAAGTTTTTTGTCCCCGGTCACAGGAATATAGTAGATAAGAGAGTGACTCTGTCGCTTTGGTCACTCGGAGACAATTCAGCGAGAGTGACTCTAGGTTCAAAGGTAGAGCGAAAGGTTTTGATCCCCGTCTGCATGCACAAGGTAGCCCTGGGAGCGAACCTTCCATCTTAGTTGCTCTCATAAAATCAATAAGGGAGAAACCCTACCATCTTAGTCGCTCACACAAAAATGGTAAGGGAGCAACTTTGGGTTTTAGCTATTCAGTGCCATAGTCACTCGCATTTCGACCTCCTGCGAGCGACCATGCAGTCACAGTCACTGGCATATAGTGGCAGAGAGAGTGACCAAGGAGTTTTAGTTGTGCACAATCAGTAGTGATGAGGGTGATCAAAGTTTAGATCTAAGATTTGACATATTGGATTCAGTTCACTTCAGTGATATGGTAGATTTGGGTTTCTCTCTACTGTTATATAGATTTGTAGATATGTAGATCTGATTTGTTAGTTTCTTCTACAAACATATGTATTGGGCTCATTGATAGTGACAACAATTCTCAACAGTGTTCGACACAGTGAAAACAATATACAACAGTTAACATCAGTTTGTGAAAACACATTACAACCATCAGTATGAGGGTTCTGATTCCTAGCATGATTAGATCTATTTCATAGATATCATTATTGTTTTGTTGCATAAATAAAGTTATGGATCATTGTACTCTCTTTTTTTGCATCATTTGATGACAATCTAAGAAGAAGAATATTTGAAAGGGTTTTCCCCATAGTGGGTTTTTCCCTGGTCTTGGATCAATCCTAGTGTCTCTATGTGTGTGCATGATTTTCTTCTACTATTTCTTTTATGTTCTGCTGCATTGATGATGATGGTGATGTTGTTTCTTTCTATATAATTTCATATGATGATGTAGATCTGAATAATGTAATGATGATATGGGGTGAACTTGATGTATTAGTGATGAAATGAAACTATCATAGCAAAGAACAATGTCACCCTAAGAAAATTTAACAGTATGAAGAGGACCAGTGGATACAGTGGCACTACTTCAGGAAAAAACAAGGACAAAGCATGCAGTAGTGCACCACAAAGTTATAAAGATGTCCATAATGTTTGTTATCTCCCCAAAGAATCCAGATGTACTCCTCAAATATTTGGGGGATCTACACTACTATCTGTGGGAGTAAGTGATGTTGTTCAAGCCTCGATCAATGGATGTGTACAAGAACAATACTGGAAAATATAGGCTTGTAGAAAGGGAAATCAAGTGGAAGAAAGTAGAAAAAGCATAAGAAAACTTCTAAGGAGGGTAAGAAGAAGAGAAAAGGGGGAAAAGATAACAAATGACGACCAAGACACATTAGTGCAAATATATAAAAAACCACTATAAAATTGATGGCCATACAAAGGAGAAGTGTTGGAATTTGCGTTTAGAGCTTAACCTAAAGAAAAAAAGGAAATACAATAAGAAGAAGAATCTCATGGCCATTGATTCAAGCAACCAAGTTGAAAGTACCTCGAACGTGGATGACATGATTGTCTGTACATCAATTGATCCACATATCTTCAGCTACCAAAATTAGCCAAGATATTTTACTTCTATGATGTTAGCAAAATTGCATGTGAAAGAGTATGAAAAGCCACATGTGCATATTATAAAGAAGAGGAAACATAATAACAACCATCAAATAAAAAACGCAAACACATTGATAATGGAGTTCACCCAGTGTGGGTTATGTCTCCAAGCCTAGTGTCAAGAGTGGGGAGGCCAATTCATTAAATGCTACAAGATGATGATGAGTACATGGTACATTATTTTTCATTACGAGGATAAATTCCCTCAACTAGCATGGCATGTCTCTCCACAAAATGTTCTCCCTACAGGAACTCTCACTCATATGGGCCCTCCTTCAGCATCAAAAGCTAATAAATTCTCATATGACGTGACATACAAGTATCCTTCAACATAATGGTAACAAGGATCTCAACAACTAAATCATCATCTCAACAAATGAAAAGAAATAACGTGGCATCACTACATCATATACCTCCACTTTAAGGGATAGCTTGAAAATGTGAATATCTGCTGATGAAATGCATTGCACCATTGAATTCGTGGTGCGAAATTGTGTTAAACAAATGTAAACTTGGCCCCTTTTTGACACTGTCAAAATTTGGACCCTCAGGAATCTCAAAGATTCCCCGAGGATTCCTTCCTGGAGATGAGCAAAAGAATCGCTACTCGGATGAAAATTATGAGCACACCAGTGCACTCCTTGTGAAATTATGAGAAAATTGACTATAAAGTCGGCATCATTTTGCTTCTGTAAAAAATCAACCTCCAAGGGAATCTTTTAGATTCCTCAAGATTCAGTAAAGATTCGTCACTGCTGACTACCTAAAATTCTGCTGCTCAGATGAGAAAATAGAGCACACCATCACGTTCCCTATGAAATTCTGGTTATTTTGAGTATAAAGTTGACATGATTATGTCACTATAAAAAATCACCCTCTAGGGAATCTTTTAGATTCCTCAAGTATTAAAGAATATTCTTGCAAAGATTTCCTAAGAAATGGTCTCGAAATTCATGCTAGGCATGGCTCCGCCTCAGCCACTATGTTAGTGTTCTGCATTGTCCCTTGTGTGTACTGTTCTCCGTTCTAGGTTCCTTCCTTCGTCCCCTGCTCAAATGGTAAAATGTGTTTATATGTAAAAGCCCAGGTAGAAATGTCAAGGAAAATCTTGTTGGGCTTGTTGGAGGAGATTAAAATTTTCACCAGGGTGGCTGCAGTTCGAACCTTGCTGACCCATATTTGGTTCACTATGTTTGAATATTTTTTTTGCGCTTTGTTTAACGATAGTTAGTTTGGAGTGGCACTTAATGTTTTGGAGGTGTGTTATGTTGTTGGTCGTTGAGTTGTTATGATATCATGTATGGGACTGTCATGTTGGGTGGGCCAACCACCTGAGTGGTGTGGGTTCAAGCCCCGTTGATCCCACGCTTGATATGTCATGTAAGATATGATATATGGTGGAGTTATTGTAATGACCTTCAGCCATAATAGTGTTGTGGTGGCAGGGTTTGACCACTTGACACCCTATATATAATATATGTGGTAGCTGTTGGGTGGGGGTGGCCACTCACTACCCCTCTTTTTATTTTTTTTTTTATTTTTTTATATATTAAGATATATTGGACAAGAACCACCGATCGGAAATTAGGGGTCACCGGAAAAATTAACGAGGCAACAAATTCACCATTTTCGGTAGTCGGATTCCATGCATCAGAAAATTCCAAACTGTTTCCTCATTAATCGCTGCCACTAGGCCCAGTTTGACCAAAACATTGACTGTGAATATCTTGAGCATATGAACTCGTATTTGAGTGTCGTCTAGGCCATTGGAATCGGGACGATGAGCACTATGATCTAGCCCTAGTTTCACTTCAATCCACTGGCTTTGATTTTTAAGCATTTTCAAGGCTATTTTTGAACTTTGAGTGTTTCTGGAGCCACCTGGATCATTCCTCTCCACTAAGGAGATTTTGATACTCCAGAAGTATGAACAAAATCTACAAATATTGTGTTACATTATCTAGACAACAAGTTTCTTGACAAGTCACACTTCCTTCTCCTTCAGCCTTGTTATTCAAAGCCATAAGTGATGAACCAACACCTGCATCCTTTGAAAACCTGTAGTACAATATTTACAAACTACATGCTCAATTACATGACCAATAATGACCCAAACATCCCCATACTTGCCAAGATTTTATAACACACACTCTGTGGTCAAGTTTACATCATAATAGAAACCAATAACCCAATTATCAATAAAAGGCCAAAACATCATCGTTGCTTTAATAAGCGATGGAAAACACATAATCACTTTTACATTTATATTGAAACACATGATTTACAAAATGCACCCAAGAAAAACTACCATATCTAGTAAAACCATCTCTTCTAGAGTTAATTCTCTTGTTGAACAACCTTTCCAACTGGTTCCTACACGAGTGCTTTGTCCTTGAGACGCTGCTCTAGATGGAGCCTCCAATATGTGGCTCTTTGATGTCCACCTCTATTGCAATTATTGCAAAAAGTCTTCTTCCTCTAGGCATGCTTAACCCCCTTCCTTCCCTGATGTGGAGAAGGCCTTTCATGTCTCATCCTCTTTCTTGCTTCCATTCTCTTCCAACACTCGAAAACCACATGGTTATGTAAACCACAAAAAATACATGGTTTTCTATGCCATGATTTCTGCTCATCATTAACAATATGTTTGTAATCAAAATGAACTCTAGAACATTGAGACCTTTTATACCTCTCTTGACTGTCTCTGGTGAAATTTTGGCAATGAGACCTTACCTTAGCTCTTCCTATGCAAGGTGCACTATAATGGGAGGATTGTGATGTGTTCCAATCATCCTCTTTCCCCAATGGATTCGACAATTCCTTGGAAGCTTCTGATACCTTTAAGCACTCTCCTTCAATGTACCCCAAACCTGCAAATCAAGGTCTTTCTACAACCTCCAATGGCTGAGTCATTCCTTGGCCATTAAAACCAAGTCCTCCTCCTTTATACCCCATCTTGGTAAGGAGTCTCATGCTAGTTTCTGAAATGGGTACCTCAAGGCTTCCAATAGAAATAATGTCATGTGAAAATGAAACTAAAGAATGATCAACATTGTTTACCTTAGCCATCAATTTTGAAGAAGGTGATGATGGCTTCTCTAAGCCTTTGTTTCACTTCAATTTTTCTAAGGCCTCTTTCTTGGCTCGTAACTGAAGCTACAATATTTGCTTCTCCTTTTTTTCTTCTCGTAGAAGTCTCCTCAATTCAACATTATCTGCTTGAAGGCTCTAATTGATCTCCACATTTCAATGATGAGAAGATGATGAAGAAGAAGATTGTTCACTCAAGGGGGTAAATGGAGCCTCGTCCTCTGCTCTTTCTTTCTCCCATTCCTCTCTTGCCATCTTCTCCTCATAATTTTCATATATTATTTCCACCATGCATGACATCTTGTGGAAGTCCTCGTAGAGATATTTGTTGTTCTCCATTTCCCTTCTTGTTACACATTCAATCATTCACACTCTCAATTCACATCAACGAGAAGACCACTTTGATACTAAATTTGATCCGCATCTATTTAGCTACCTGAATTAGCCAATATACTTACTTTTGTGATGTTAGTAGAATTGCATGTGAAAGAGTATGAAAAGGCACATGTGCATTATTGGCTTGTGGGGGCCTAACCCAGGTTCAACCTTAGTTATCCAAACAAATCCCTACACCACTGACCCTTTCAGCATCAATTCGTGGAGCGCAGACCGAAGTCTCACCCGAAGCAATATGGGGGGATGCTGGAACCAAGTTTTCACACCCTGAGATGGTCGTGATGTCGTTTTATTCCTTTTATTCCTCCCTTCATGTAGGTCACTTAGTTCTAAGTCTCTGTCTACCTAACCCATTATTCCTCCCTTCAATACCTCTGCGAAAGGGTACGACTGACCTTCGTGCAGCCCTGACCTTTGATTCAAATAATTTTGCATTTCTAAGGTAGCGAATTACTAATATTGTCAATTTATCTTAAGAATCTTACTTCTCTTATTAGATACTCACAGCTAGCACCACATAGACAGATATTCTTATTTGTGTTCAGTTATCCAACATACTTACATTCATTCACACACCATATAAGCATTATAAAGGAAATTCATACATAAACTGACAAGATGCATTAATCAGAACAAAGACACAGAAATTACATAATACTTCTCTTTATTGATATCTTCAAGTGATTAGAGACTCTATCTGTCTTGCACACACAACTGCAAGGGTCTGCGCACTCAGCTGTAGACTTCTACCCTATGCCTTTGCGAACTCAACTGCAGAGCCTCTACCTACACTACAACTCGAAACTTAGACTTATTACTTTAGAGCTATGACTATATTATTCATTACCCTACTCCAAATACTTAGAGCTTAGCTCTTTTTATACAATCCCATGATCCGCAAACCATGGGTAGATCTTTTACAACCGACTTTTACTTTACAAAACTAAGGGCAGACAACCCTTTATGACATATGACACCTTCACGCTCTACGACCACAAAATGCGGAGTCTTTACAAGTTTATTACAAAATTTGACCAAAACATTTGGGGGATCCCGCTCCCAACAGGCCCCCAACACAAACATCATGACTTGTCCGAGTCACTCAGTAGGCACGGAGATTTCTGCACGAATCCCTTCTAGCTTGACTCGTATGACTGCAACCTCAGTCGTGCACTATGTGTCTGCCTACTTTGCGTCTTCCATTGTTTTCTCAGTCACTGCTCCTGCACTATCGACCTAAAGCTTTTTCTGCATCCCTTGCAGGGTCGCAAGCTTGCCTTCGATAGATCATGTCACTGCGTAAGCCTCATCTAGACAAGGCTTTAGTCTTACCTTCAACACTGCTTCAATGAAGTATGCAGAATGTGAATTATGATTATAGTAAAGGTATGTGTCAATAATTTAAGATATGTATGTTGGTTTGCTTATGTATAGTTGCGTACATACGCAAATCTATTTTTGTTGAGTCGCGTATATATTATGAGATATGTTTTTCAATATATTGAAACATGTACGTGGGTGTTACACATGATAAGCGCATATCTACGTAGGTCTACTTGATAACAATTGGGTATATAATTGAGTTATACATGGTCAGGGTTTACAATGTTGTTTGATGATGATAGTTGATGTGTTTTGTTGTATTTTTTGTTGTCTATCAATGATGTCTTGATCTAGATGGTTTATATATATAGTGGTTTGGTTGTGCATTGATTTGAACTGGTTGCAGTGGTTGATTCGTTATTCATCAACTTGATGCTTTAGCGATTCAATTGGTTTGGAATGCTTCAGTGATTCCAATTTTGAGATTCAATTTGGGCTTATTGTTGATGTGGGTGCAGTGTGAAAATATGATGAAAGGTGGCCTACAAGTTGTTTGATGAGTGTTTTAAAGGTGGATCCAGACTGAAATACTATGAAATGTGGTCCATGAAGGGTGCTAAGGGAGTCAAAGCTTCCTTCTAATGGTAGTTGATAAACTTGTTCAGGGGGTAGGTGCTCCCTTCAAGTAGGAGCCGATAAATAAGATCAGGGGGTTGTATCTCCCTTCTAGTGGGTGTTGGAGAATGAGCGGAGGTTGTATCCTCCTAGAGGTGAGTGCCTTCATGCTGGTGAGAGTCTCCACCAGTACAAGATGTAATGCATATTTTATTTATATAATAAGAAAGAAGACATAGACAATATTAGTGGTGGTTTTCTCCCACATTGGATTTCCACCTAAAATATGAGTGTTCTATGTGTGTTACTTTTATGTTGTGATTTATTTGTTATTTACTGCATTCTGGATGGTTAATGAATTAATAATGCAATGGTTAAGTTAACTCATTGATGAAAGATATGATAAATCAAGTAATATGGATATATGTGGTTTTCATTCACTAGAGTCACGTAAACACATGGGTTACATGAAGAACAGTAGCATATAGAACTATAAATATGAAATTGAAAGTAAAAGTGAATAAAAAATATTGATTCCCCCACCTAGTATTTTTCCTAACAATTGGTATTAGAGAAGGTCACTCCAACATAAGCGTAACCACTTGAGAATGGATCAGGGACAACAGGAAAGAAGCAAAATCAGAAGGCAGCTCAAGGAGTTAGTTCAAGAAAAATGTCACAGTGAAAGTGACATATCAAATGTAGTGATAGTTACAGATGTCAACAATTGAGAGCATCGCTTTCTATTGATCAATAATGAAGAAGGCAGTAATAAATAATTATTAGTTACTGGTTTTTATTCCACTTGTGATACGTTTCCCTGTTCATGTAATAATGATGAAAGTGAACATGAAAATGAGTCAACTAAAATTGCTCTCATGGTTAAAAGTGAAAGTAATCATTCTAAAGAGAAAATATACTAAAAAATAATGGCCCTAGAGGTAGAGGTTAAAAGGCTCACAGATGAAAATAAAGATCAACAAAATTTATTGCAATGATTTGATGTAAACAAGTGTGCCTACAAAGAATATATTGTCACATTAAAAACCGAGTTGAAAGCAAGAAATAAAATTGAAGAAGGAATGAGAAAGCGATATAAGGAAAGGGAAGATCAGTGTCAAAGTTTGGAGGATGAAATAGCTTCATTAAGAAATAAACTCAGAAATTTTCATTTGGTTACAATAAATGAAGAAGATGCAACAATCAAAGAGTTTAAAGAAAGAACCAATTATTGCAAAGGATGAGAAGTAGAGATTATCTCTATCAAATATGATCTTGAAAAGTCAAACAAACGATATGAGGAGAGTTTTCAAGTATTCAAAGAACAAGAAAACAAGCTTAAGAAGGAGATCATTAAGTTGAGAACTAAATTGGATAATACTAGAGGTGAAAAATAGGTTGAGGTAAGTATTCTAGTAGGTAAGTTAGTAGAAAAAGGATAAGCAATTGAGATTTCAAGATAATATTAAGATTTTGGATAACATTCTTAGTAGTCAAAGGTATCCCTCCATTAAATCTAGTCTTGGATTTCATGAAGCTATTAAAGGAGAATCTAGTTCATAGGATTGTGCAAGGAACTTGAAGGATAACAATGAAAAATATGAAATTCTTGATAAAGAGATAAGAAGTCAACCAAACCAACAACCAAGGAAAATCAATTTTCAAAGGAAATCATATCAATCAATTCTCTCCTTTAGACAATGATGTTGAGTGTTTTATTTTTCATATCTTTGGACACTTTGCAACCAATTGTAGAAGCAAATTCATAGGAAGATCATGAACCCCCAAGTCCTCAGATTTCTTTAAGGGATATTGCTTTTCTTGCAACTTATTTGGTCACAAAGCTATTAATTGCAATAGGAGGAACATGAAATATAAATATTATGATTCCTCTGCTCCATTTTCTGGTCATGTAAGATGTTATACTTGTAACAAGTTTGGGCATAAGTGATCCAAATTTAAACAGGAATGCAACAAATTACAGAGAAAACCATAAACACAGAGATGCAGCAAAAATAATACTTCATTTCATCAATGTAAAATTCTGAAATATGCTTATAAACAATAATGGAAATAAACTAGCTAGGGCGATGGTAGCTTATCTCTGAAAAGAGACGTGGTGGCTACATGCCTCTGAACTGTGTTACAATGAGGCTCGAAGGCCTATTTATTGTTGAGAAACAATGGAAAACCCTAAACATCCAAAAACCTAACCCTAGAAGATGAAGCGCCAAACTATGCGCCCTGTTTAGGTAAATTGGTACATCAACTTCCTGGGATCGTAACTTTGGCATACGATCTCCGTTTGACATGCATAGTATCTTGTTAGAAATATCCCTCCAAGAACTACAACTTTGGGAAAAGAAACATCAGTCCATGAACCTGTGTTGCTCCCATCTTTCCCCAAAAAAAGTCATTTAGGGTCTCAAAACAGCTCTAGAAGTTCAAGACCCGAAAAACTGCTAGAAATAGTAAACTGTGCTATAATTAAGGAAACTAAAAAGCTGAAAGAAACAATGGTGGGGCTCCAAGTGGACTTGGTAGGTGGCCACCAATATCCACCTAGATCATTACTCCCCCCTTAGGAAGCAATGGTCCCCATTGCATTGAGTTCCTCCATGAGATGAGGAAACCTCTATTGAACTTAGTCCCTGGTGAGCCACTTGCCTTGGTGAAGGAGTTGGCTTGCTTTGACAACTCGATACAATTGGATATTCTGCTGGCGAGTGTGCTTGATCTGTGTATCCATGATCTAATTAATTGTAGCTTGTTCCATGCAATATAGACCCAACTATGTGGGTGTGAGCTATTCTGCAATGTTGGATATGTCTAGTAATGGTGGAAATTATGGCCGAAGGTAGTCCACATTGAACACTGGGTGCAGGCATAGGAATCGGGGAATTTTGAGCTCAAATGCATTGTCTCCCACAGCCTTGGTAATGGTATAAGGACCATATTGGAGTGGTCTATGTTTCTGATAGGCTCTGGTAAGGCGTTCCTTTTGCAAATGAAACTAGACTTTGTCGCCCACCTTAAACTTGTGTGGCACCCAATGTTGATCATGTCATTGCTTGTACTTGGCATTTGATTTCTCCAGAATGTCATGGACCTGCTGGCGAATATGTTGGATGTGCTCAATGAAGTTGTTTTCCATATATGTTTTAGAGTGGAGATGAGCCGAATCTGTGTGAGTAGCTGCAAATGGAATGGCCACATAACTGGGACATAGTGGCTAGAATCCCAAGCCCACCTAAAAAGGGTTGTGGCT
Organism: Pinus taeda; assembly: GCA_000404065.3. Taxonomy (NCBI): domain Eukaryota; kingdom Viridiplantae; phylum Streptophyta; class Pinopsida; order Pinales; family Pinaceae; genus Pinus; species Pinus taeda. The sequence continues at coordinate 10,153 of APFE030592371.1, read as the reverse complement.
AGTCGAGCTGTGGAGAGCTCGGTTGTAGCTGTGTTGAACATAGGGGAGGCTCTCATCCCATGTGCGTGGATGCTTTGAGTTGTACATGCGTAGAATGTGTACGATCATCTTGTTTACAACCTCTATCTAGCTATCAGTTTGAGGGTGGAAGGTTGTGGACTTAGTGAGCTTGGTGTCGAGCATTGACCAGAGACTGGACCAAAATGTACTAAGGAACCTGCTATCCTGATCTGAGATGATAGAATCTGGAATCCCAAAGTGTACCCACACTCGTTCAAAGAAGAGTTTAGCAATGGCTTCTGCTATGATATTCTTCTTACAGGCAACCATAATGGCCATCTTCGAGAACCTGTCAACGACCATAAAAACACAGTCATTTCCATGCTTAGTGGAAGGAAGGCCTGACATGTAATCCATGGAGATGGATTCCCAAAGTCGATTAGGGGTAGGCAACAGGGTATAGAGGCCTTGCTTATTGATGGTTGGTTTGGCAATGGCACATGCAACAAATGATCTGATGTACTTGCCAACATCCTATCGAAGATTCAGCCAATAGAAATACTTTTGCAATACTGCCACCGTTTTCTCGACCCCGAAATGTCTAGCAACCCGACTGTAGTGTGCTTCCCAAATAATCTTGACACGCTCGCTTGAAGGAACACAAAGGTGACCCAGGTGGCATAACAGGGCATTCTGGAGGTGAAAATATGGAACATGCTGACCCTCCAAGAGTGTCTGGTATGTGTGGCCAAATTTTGGGTTGCTTTTGTAGAGAAGTGGCCAATTAGAAGTCTCGTGACCACAAGAGTTAAGCACAGTGGTTAACGCCATGATCAGTGGTCGACTGAGGCAATCTGCAACATTATTCGTGCTACCCTTATTATACTTGATATTCAAATGAAACTTTTGCAAGTATGTGGACCACTTCTGATGGCGATCATTCTGCAATTTCCCTTGGGTCTGTATTAACTGCAGGAGTCGGTGGTCTGTGTGGATGCCCATTTCCTTCCCCAAAATGTAATGCTTCCATTGTCAATATGTCTGCACAGTGGAATACATCTCTTCGTCATAAGTGCAATACTTCTGGACCGTGTCTGAAAGTCTCACTGTGATATGCCACTGGATGCCCGTGTTGAGTAAGGACTGCCCCAATAGCATAGTTAGAGGCATCTGTCTCGACCTCAAATGGTTGTTGCAAGTCTAGTAATGTGAGCACTGGTACAGTGCAGAGGCGATCTTTCAACTCTGTGAATGCCTTCTGTTGAGATTCAGACCAAAATAATTTTTCTTTTGCTCCTCCCTTCGTGACTTGACTCAAGGGCCAAGTGATATGAGAAAATCCCAACACGAACCTGCGGTAGAAGTTGGCAAGACCTAGAAAGCTATGGAGCTCTATCGGAGTGGTTAGAGATGGCCAATCTCGAATTACTTGGATCTTGGCTCGATCCACATGCACCCCTTGTTCATCAATAATGTATCCCACATACTGAACCTAGGTCATACCAAAAGTGCATTTCTCCAGATTGGCACATAACTTGTGTTGCCGCAGTGTTTGGAGAACCTGTCGGATGTGGTGGAGGTGCTCTTCCAAACTCTGGCTAAATATCAAGATGTCATCCAAGTATACCACTACAAATGAGTTGGTGAATGGATGCAAGATGTCATCCATTAGCCTCATGAAGGTTGCAGGAGCATTCGTCAATCTGAAAGGCATAAACAACCATTCAAAAAGGCCCTCCTTGGCTTTGAAGGCAGTCTTCCACACATTGGAGGGTTCGATTGGTACCTGGTGATATCTTGACTTCAAATCGATCTTGCTGAAATATTTTTCCCCCTTCAGTTGGTCAAGAGGTCATCAATCCATGGGATTGGGTACCTATTACAGACAGTGATTTTCTTTAGCACCTGATAGTCAATATAGAGTCTCCAAGTCCCATCCTTCTTCTGTACCAACATGATCAGGCTCCCACAGGGCAATGAACTTGGACGGATGTGACCTTTCTGTAGCAGCTCCTGAATCTGCCTCTTGATTTCATCATTTTCCAGAATGGAGTGCCAATAGATTGGTCCATTGGGCAGTGGCATACTTGGGGTCAGATCAATGGAGTGCTTGACATGACAGTGTAGAGGAATCCCTGCGGGGGAGGTGAAGATGTTCTCGTACTCCTCCACGACCTTGTCCATCTGTAGTTGTTGTGCAGAGGGGCCCTGTCTGGAGGTCGTGGCCACCATATTCTTCTTTCCTTGAGGGCATATCATCAAGAAAACAAATTTCCTAGTTTTGGAAACGAGCTTACTGCATTGTTTTACAGTAATCAAAGAGATGGTGATAGGCAGTGCTACCTCCAATATCTAGTACAACTTATTTCCCAAAGTAACAATAATAGCACGAGGCCTTAATTCATACACATCATGTCACTTCCACAAGTATGGTTTTCCTAATAATACATCACAAACTTCAAGGGGAGCAATGTCACATAATACCTCATCCGTGAAGGGCTTGATGTTGTATGGAAGGTGACACTGCTGGCTCAGGCGAAGATCCCATCCTTGTTGAAGCCACCTGATGGTGTACGGTTGTGGATGTGCTATGGTCAGTAAGCCCAACCGCTTCACGACCTCTGCTAAAATGAGGTTCTTTTGGGTCCCACTATCGACAATGAAGTGTAGCGTGGAGCCCTTTACCCACATCTAGGAGTGGAAGAGATGATCCTGCCCCTCTAGATCTTCGGGTTCCTCCTTCTGGATGTTTGTGGTGGTAATGGTCGCATTGGGCTCCACATCGATAATATTCTTCCCTTTGTCATTCCCCTTGTCGGGTTCTGACTCAGAGTTGGAACATGCATATGATTATGAAACCTTTAGCTTGGCCACGAGTGACTGCTTGGCCCAACACTCACTTGTGTTATGAGTGGAGCTCTTATGGAACTCACACCACTTTATTATGTCTTCGGCTTCATAGTGCTATTCTTTGCTTGTAGCTTTGGTAGGTTGTCTTGGGCCACCCCACCTTGGCTTTATCCTTTGTTCTACGGTTTGGGGGCACCTTTCCCTTGCTTTAGATTTACAAATCCAAAGTCTCGCTTCTTCTATTTAAACTTTTTCTCAACCTTGACAGCATATCGGTATGTTGTGCCAAGCGAGGGGATGTTCAGGAATTTTATTTCTTCCTGGATGTACTTGTGTAGATAGCCACAGCATTTGAGTACCAAATCCTGCTCCGAGTCCTTGATACCCAACTTTGTGCAAAGGGTATGGAAAATATTGATAAACTCTGGCACATCTTGGTCCCTTCCCTGCCGCAGCGTGGTCAACTTTATGTATTGATCCTCATAGATTCCGACAAGGTAGTACTGCTCCATGATGGCATCTCAAAATGAATCCCAAATGGGTGCGGCTGAAAATAGTGAGCCTGTACTTTCATCCTTCTGCTCATAGTAGGTTTCCCACCAGTCCTTGACATGGGGGGCTACTTTGAGAAGAGAAAAAATAATATTTTCTCAACTGGAAAATTCATGAACAGAAAAAAAAAACCCTCTAGTAGATTTAACCATTTATCGATGGCATATGTGTCTATCTAGCCCTTGAATATTGGGATTTCAAAATTAACATGTACCTTAAATAGTGTGGTGTTTCCAGAGTAGTTGTTGGAAGTCGATGCGTCACCCCTGGGTAGCCGCTGAAGGATTTGGGAAAAGTTGTCCATCATCGTGTTCCTTTGTCGCTCAAGAGCTTCTTTGAGCAAGAATTTGATAGGATCTCCTGCCCCCTCATCTTCCTTTTCATCTGCCATTGGAGGCCATTGGGATTTGTGAGGCTGGCCTTGCAAAGGTTCGACCAGTTCAAGCCCTAACTCCTTATATCCTGATCTTGTTGGGGACATGCAAAGAAAAACAGAGAAAAAGCAGACCACTCTTATACCACTGATCTAGATTTAAACAGGAACGCAATAGATTATAGAGATAACCATAAACACAGAGATGTAGCAGAAATAATACTTCATCTCATTAATGTAAAATATTGAAATATGCTTACAAATAGCAATGGAAATAAACCAGCTAGGGCGATGGTAGCTTATCTCTGAGAAGAGATGTGGTGGCTACATGCCTTTAAACTCTGTTACAATGAGGCTCGAAGGCCTATTTATTGTTGAGAAACAATGGAAAACCCTAAACATCTAAAAACCTAACCCTAGAAGATGAAGCACCAAACTGTGGACCCCATTTGGGTAAATTGGTGCATCAACTTTCGGGGTCGTAAATTTGGCATATGATCTCCATTTGACATGCACAGTATCTCGTTAAAAATATCTATCCGACAACTACAACTTTGTGAAGAGGAACATTGGTCCATGGACTCATGTCGTTCCCATATTTCCCAAAAAACGTCGTTTAGGGCCTTAAAACAGCTTCGGAAGTTCAGAGCCCAAAAAACTGCTAGAAACAGTAAACTGTGCTACAATTAAGGAAACTGAAAAGCTAAAAGAAACAATGGTGGGGGTCCAAGTGGACTTGGCAAGTGGCCACCAATATCCACCTGGATCATTCCTCCCCCCTTAGGAAGCAATGGTCCCCATTGTGTTGAGTTCCTCCATGAGATGAGGAAACTTCTGCTGAACTTGGTCCCTGGTGAGCCACTTGCCCTGGTGAAGGAGTTCACCTTCTTTGACAACTCAATACAATTGGATATTCTACTGGTGAGTGTGGTTGATCTATGTGTCCATGATCCGATCAGTTGGAGCTTGTTCCATGCAATCTAGACTCAACTCTATGGGTGTGAGCAATTCTGCAATGTTAGATGTGTTTAGTAATGGTGGAAAGTATGGCCGAAGGTGGTCCACATTAAACACTGGGTGTAAGCCAAGGAATGGGGGAATGTTGAGCTCAAATTCATTGTCTCCCACAGCCTTAGTAATGGTGTAAGAACCATGTCGAACTAGTCTAAGTTTGTGATAGGCTCCGGTAAGGCATTCCTTTTGCAAATGCAACCAAAATTTGTTGCCCACCTGAAACTTGTGTGGCACCCAATGTTGATCATGTCGCTGCTTGTACTTGGCATTTGATTTCTCCAGAATGTCATGGACCTGCTGGTGAATATGTTGGATGTGCTCAATGAAGTTGTTTGCCTTATCTGTTTCAGACTGGACATGAGCCGAATCTACGTGTGTAGCTGCAAATGGCATGGCCACATCAATGGGACATAGTGGCTGGAATCCCAAGCCCAAATGAAAAGGGTTGTGGCTAGTCGAGCTGTGGAGAGCCCAGTTGTAGTTGTGCTGAAAATAGGGGAGGCTCTCATCCCATGTGCGTGGATGCTTTGAGTTGTACATGCGCAGAATGTGTACGATCATCCTGGTGACAACCTCTATTTGCCCATCAAATTGAGGGTGGAAGGCTATGGACTTAGTGAGTTTGATGTCGTGCATTGACCAGAGACTAGACCAAAATGTACTAAGGAACTTGTTGTCCTGATCTGAGATGATAAACTATGGGATCCCAAAGTGTACCCACACTCATTCAAAGAAGATTTTAGCAATGGCTTCTGCTATGATATTCTTCTTGCAGGCAGCCATAATGACCATCTTCAAGAACCTGTCGACAACCACAAAAACACAGTTGTTTTCATGCTTAGTGGAAGGAAGGCCTAACATGTAATCCATGGAGATGGATTCCCAAGGTTGACTAGGGGTAGCCAGCAGGGTATAGATGCCTTGCTTCTTAATGGCCAGTTTGGCAATGGCGAAGGCAGTGCATGATCTGATGTACTTCCCAACATCCTGTCGAAGATTCAGCCAATAGAAATACTTTTGCAGTACTGCCACCATTTTCTCGACCCCGAAATGTCTAGCAACCTGACTATAGTGTGCTTTCCAAATCATCTTGGCACGCTCGCTTGAAGGAACACAAAGGTGACCTAAGTGGCATAACAGAGCATCCTGGAGGTGAAAATATGGAATATGCTGACCCTCCAAGAGTGTCTGGTATGTGTGGCCAAATTCTAGGTCATGTTTGTAGAGAAGTGGCCAATTAAACGTCACATGACCACAAGAGTTAATCATAGTGGTTAACACTATGATTGGTGGTTGACTGAGGCAATATGCAACATTATTGGTGCTACCCTTCTTATATTTGATATTCAAATGGAACTGTTGCAGGTATGTGTACCACTTCTGATGGCAATCATTCTGCAATTTCCCTTGGGTCTGTATGAACTGCAGGGGTCGGTGGTCTATGTGGATGACCGTTTCCTTCCCCAAAATGTAATGCTTCCATTGTTTGCAGGCCTGCACAATGGAATACATATTTTTGTCATAAGTGGGATACTTTTGGACTATGTCTGAAAGTCTCTCACTGTGATATGCCACTAGATGCTTGTGTTAAGTAAGGACTGCCCCAATAGCATAGTTAGAGGCATCTGTCTCGACCTCAAATGGTTGTTGCAAGTCTGGTAATGCGAGCACTCGTGCCATGCATAGGTGATCTTTCAACTCTGTGAATGCCTTTTGTTGAGATTCAGACCAAAAGAATTTTTATTTCACTCCTCCCTTGGTGACTTGACTCAAGGGCCAAGTGATATGAGAAAATTCCAACACGAACCTGCGATAGAAGTTGGCAAGACCTAGAAAGTTGCGGAGCTCTGTCAAAGTGGTTGGACATGGCCAATATTGAATGACTTGGATCTTGGCTGGATCCACATGCACCCCCTGTTCATCAATAATGTATCCTAGATACTGAACCTGGGTCATGCCAAAAGTGCATTTCTCCAAATTGACACATAATTTGTGTTGCTGCAGTGTTTGGAGAACTTATTGGATGTGGTGGAGGTTCTCTTCCCAACTTTGGCTTAAGATCAAGATGTCATCCAAGTATACCACTACAAATGAGTTGGTGAATGGATGCAAGATGTCATCCATTAGCCTCATGAATGTTGAAGGAGCATTTGTCAATCCGAAAGGCATAACCAACCATTCGAAAAGGCCCTCCTTGGCTTTGAAGGTCATCTTCCACACATCAAAGGTTTCGATTTGTACCTAATGATATCCTGACTTCAAAATGATCTTGTTGAAATATTTTTCCCCCTTCAGTTGCTCCAAGTGGTCATCAATCTATGGGATCGGGTACCTATTACGGACAGTGATTTTTTTCAGCGCCTGATAGTCAATACAGAGTCTCCAAGTCCCATCCTTCTTTTGTACCAACGCGATCAGGCTCCCATAGGGCGATGAACTTGGACGGATGTGACCTTTCTGTAGTAGCTCATAAATCTGCCTCTTGATTTCATCATTCCCCAGAACAGAGTGCCGATAGATTGGTCCATCTGGCAGCAACACACCTGGGGTCAGATCGATGGAGTGCTTGACCTGACAGTGTAGAGGAACCCCTGCGAGGAAGGTGAAGATGTTTTCGTACTCCTCCACAACCTTGTCCATCTGTAGTTGTTGTGTGGAGGGGCCCTGTCTAGAGGTCATGGCCACTGTCTTCTTCTTTCCTTGAGGGCGTATCATTAGGAAAACAAATTTACTGGTTTTGGAAACGAGCTTACTACATTGTTTTGCAGTAATCAAAGAGATGGTGGTAGGTGGTGCCACCTCCGGTATCTTGTACAACTTATGTCCCAAAATAACAATAACAGCATGGGGCCTTGATTCATACACAGCATGTTGCTTCCACAAGTATGGTTATCCTAATAATACATCAAAAACTTCAAGGGGAGCAATGTCACATAATACCTCATCCGTGAAGGGCTTGATGTTATATTGAAGGAAACACTGCTGGCTCATGCGAAGATGCCGTCCTTGGTGAAGCCACCCTATGGTGTACGGATGTGGTCAGTAAGCCTAGCCACTTCACAACCTCTACCAAAATAAGGTTCTTTTGGCTCCCGTTATCGACAATGAACTATAGTTGGGAGCCCTTTACCCACATTTGGGAGTGGAAGAGACGCTCCTCCTCCTCTGGATCTTCGGGTTCCTCCTTCTGGATCTTTGTGGTGGCAATGGTGGCGTTGGGCTCTGCATGGATAATATGATTCCCTTTTTCATTCCCCTTGTCAGGTTTTAACTCAGAGTCAGAACATTCATCTGATTTTGAAACCTTTAGCTCGGCCACCAATGATTGCTTAGCCTGACACTCACTTGTGTTGTGAGTGGAGCTCTTATGGAACTCACACCACTTTCCTATGTCCTTTTTCAGCTTCACGATGTTGTTCTTTGCTTGCAGCTTTGACGGATGGTCTTAGGCTGCCCCGCCTTGGCTTTGTCCTTTGTTTTGTGGTTTGGGGGAACCTTTCCCTTTCTTCAGATTCGTAGATCCAAAGTCTTGCTTCTTTTGTTTAAACTTTTGCTCAACCTTAACGGCATATCAGTATGTCGTGTTGAGTGAGTGGATGTTCAGGAATTCTATTTCTTCTTGGATGTACTTGTGCAAGCAGCCATGGTATTTGAGTACCAAATGTTGCTCCGAGTCCTTGATACCCAACTTTGTGCAAAGGGTATGGAAAATCTTGGTAAACTCTGGCACATCTTGGTCCCTTCCCTGTCGCGGCGTGGTCCACTTTATATATTGATCCTCATAGCTTCTGACAAGGTAGTAGTGCTCTTTGATGGCATCTCAGAATGAATCCCAAGTGGGTGTAGCTAAAAATAGTGAGCCTGTACTTTCATCCTTTTGCTCATGGTAGGTTTCCCACCAATCCTTGACATGGGGGGCTGCTTTGAGAAGAGCGAAAATAATCTTTTCGCGAATGGAAAAATCATGAATAGAAAAATAACCCTCTAGCAGATTAAACCATTTATCGATGGCATCTACGTCTATCAGACCCTCGAATATGGGGACTTCAAAATTAACTTGTGCCTTAAACGGTGTGGTGTTTCCAGAGTAGCTGTTGGAAGCCGATGCATTGCCCTTGGGTAGCTGCTGAAGGATCTGGGAAAATTTGTCCATCATCACATGCCTCTGTTACTCGAGGGCTTCTTCAAGCAAGATTTTGATAGGATCTCCTAACCCCTCATCTTTATTTTCATTTGCCATGGGAGGTCGTCAAGATTTGCGAGGCTGGTCTTGCAAAGGTTTAACCAGTTCAAGCCCTAACTCCTTATATCCCGATCTTGTTGGGGACATGCAAAGAAAAACAGAGAAAAGGCATACCACTCTGATACCACTGATCTGGGTCTAAAAAAGAACACAACAATTTACAGAGATAACCATAAACACAGGGATGCAACAGAAATAATACTTCATTTCATTAATGTAAAATACTAAAATATGCTTATAAGCAGCAATGGAAATAAACCATCTAGGGCGATGGTAGCTTATCTCTGAGAAGAGATGCGGCAGCTACATGCCTATGAACTATGTTACAATGGGGCTCGAAGGCCTATTTATTGTTGAGAAACAATGGAAAACCCTAAACATCCAAAAACCTAACCCTAGAAGATGAAGCGCCAAACTATGGGCCCTGTTTGGGTAAATTGGTACATCAAATTCCTGGGGTCGTAACTTTGGCATACGATATATGTTTGACATGCACAGTATCTTGCTAGAAAGATCTATCTGAGAACTACAACTCTGGGAAGAGCAACATCGGTCCATGGACCATGTTGCTCCCAGTTTTCCCAAAAAACGTCGTTTAGGGCCTCAAAATGGATTTGGAAGTTCAGGACTTGAAAAACTACTAGAAATAGTAAACTGTGATACAATTAAGGAAAATGAAAAGCTAAAAGAAACAATGGTGGGGGTCCAAGTGGACTTGGCAGGTGGCTACCAATATCCACCTAGATCATTCCTCTCCCCTTCGGAAGCAATGTCCCACATTACGTTGAGTTCATCATTGAGATGAGGAAACTTCTGCTGAACTTGGTCCCTGGTGAGCCACTTGCCCTAGTGAAGGAGTTGGATTACTTTGACAACTCGATACAATTGGATATTTTGCTGGCGAGTGTGCTTGATCTATGTGTCCATGATCCGATCAGTTGCAGCTTGTTCCATGCAATCTAGATTCAACTTTGTGGGTGTGAGTTGTTTTGCAATGTCAGATGTGTCTAGTAATGGTGGAAAGTATGGTCGAAGGTGGTCCACATTGAACACTGGGTGCAGGCCAAGGAATGGGAGAATGTTGAGCTCAAATGAATTGTCTCTCATAGCCTTAGTAATGG